>OZ023214.1:13178444-13408444 GCA_963995525.1 Escarpia spicata | reverse complement strand
TGACATTCAAGTAACTTCCGGTATGACATAACATCTCGCATAGCGACAACTAGTGGATAATCGGAGTACTACCCCACACGATGGCGAAGGACAACTACCTGACAGGACTTCATTCAAAGAGGTGGCCATCATGGTTCCCAACACCACTCAACGGATACCAATGTAATTAGATCTCTATTCGTCGACACACTTCCGGAAATGGTGAAACCGCAGAGGCCGCCATGACAGGTCGTCATGACAGTCAAGTAACATCCGGTGCGACGTCTCTTCCGACGTAGTGTCCCTAGTAGAGGCTGCCATAACAAGCGAATTTGAAAACTGCCACGACCGAAAACGACTATGTCAATAACATGTAAGGACAACCACCTGACAGGACTTCATTCAAAGAGGTGACCATCATGGTTTCCGACACCACTCAACGGACACCAATGTAATTAGTCAGAGTCGTCGAATCCGCATTCACACGAGACTATGGATGACACATCACACGAGAGTACTGACGAGACTATGACCGAAATATGTCACGAGACTACGGATATCACATCACACGAGAGTACCGACGAGACAAGAGACGAGACGATGACCGAGATGTGTTTTACCGAAGAAGCACGAATTTAAATACTATAGTCCGAAAAAATATAAAAACGTTCTAATGGACATTTGTGCACTTGACCCTTAATACGGTAAACTATATAAATACTGGTACATTTTATCTGAGAGGATATTATGTGCATGTACTGTTCTAACATGACGCTTCACTATCATGACGCTTCACTTTCCTCGAACAATGTCGATAGTGAGCACTGCGCCGTCTTGTATTGATATATGCTCTTTGGCGTCAAGACGATCGAGTCGCCATTGTGCATCGCACATAGCGTGTTTATTTATTTAATAATAATGTTGAACGCAATTATACACATACGTACATACGTACACACGTATAGGTTAAGAACACCAGCATGATAAAATGCTGAAACAGTATTGTTGGTCTCTAGGCACAGATGAGACATACATGTAGATGAGCCTTGAACAAGGAATACCTCTTCAAAACAGTTTGGAACCAGTTTGTGTACAGGCTATCAACTGTTATAATAATTTCAAAAAGTTCGGTAAGTACAAATTTCGTGTGACGAATACTGTTACATGACAAACAGTTTGACCAAAATATTACACAGATAGCTGGTAGTTTGAATGTTTTAACAGATAAGTTCGTATAATTCCCTATGCCTTAACACGGGACACATACACGGATGTTTTTTCAACACAGAGCCTTAAGACTTGATTTATACCAGTTCGTACCGGTTAACGGGGAAATTTTTCACTCGGTATAGTATGTCAGTGTTTTTGAGTTGTATATCAGTGTTTATAAGTTGTTTGTCAGTGTTTGTAAGTTGTTTGTCCGTGGTTATACGCTGTAGGCCAGATAGCCTTTAGCCTCTATGCCTATGCCTATGGCTATGCTTTATCAGGTTTGGACCTATGTTAAAGTTGTAAATGTATAGACTAGGAGAGGCCTACACCTAATCAAATGGTCGACAACCTACGACATATAAGAATAGCCACTATTGCGCATGCGCAATTACTTATTTAATTGACGTCACATGAAGGGATTACATTACATACGCGCAAGTTCAATACAAGGTCTAACCAAAGCACTATATGCTTGACCAACTCACATCGCGTACAAAATTACTGCCCGTAACAGATTGATGATGTCACTGATCATGACGTCACTGCCTCATGACGTCACATGAAGGGCTTACATTACATACGCGCAAGTTCAATACAAGGTCTAACCAAAGCACTATCTGAATAACCAACTCACTTCGCGTACAAAATTACAGCGCGTAGCAGTTTGATGACGTCATACAGGATGCGCATGCTTGCAACAAACAAACAAACATGCAAGACACGTCTCGAGTACGGGTTTTGTAACAGACACCAAAGGTATAATTCCAAAATGGTCGCTCTGTTCGAAAAAACGAGGCTATAGGCTCTGATATAACATAGTCCTATATGTAATCTACATTTCGTATGCATTACTTCAGATAAAACAGTCTCCGTTGAATTTATAACCCTTTTGTTATACATTACGCCTTATTATAACACCACATTTTCGACATGCCATAGTCAAACAAATAAAGGCTCGGTCCCTTGGCGAAGTCTGGACCTACGGGTCAAGCAACCTCGTGTGTGACATATTCAAATACTGTTCGGTATATTTTATTTTATTCAAAAAGTGATCGGATACCTTGATGATAATAGCTCCTATGCTTTAACATGGGATAAAATTCGAAAAGTGGTCGGATACCTTTAAATAAATATACTTATATAGCGCCAACTCTTAGTTAGAAACTATTCAAGGCGCTTTACATGTAAAATAGTAATAAATCAAAACAGTAATTAATTAAGTTAAAAAAAAAGAATTAAAAAAAAAATGTATATATATATTTAAATATTAGTATTATCGTGTCATATAAACAAAAGATAATTGATAAAAGCTTAATGCCAAGTCTAAAAGTCATAGTAGCAGTAACAATATTGATTAAAAGAGAATGTTTAAAAGTGCTCTTAAAAGTCTCAGTGTTCATTACATGCATTTAAAATAAGTAGTTTACTCCGCAAATCCGGGACTGCTGCGGCTGCTGGAGTTAAAATAGAGTGTTTTTAATGCGCTTTTAAAAGCTGCTTCACTGTTTAGTTCACGCATTGATGTGGGTAAATCGTTCCAGAGGTCCGGAGCTGCTGCCATAAAACTCGCGTCTCCGACTTTGCATCTTGTTCGCGGTCTCGCAAGTTGACGATTTCCCGCTGACCGAAGGGACCTAGTAGGCACGTAGAGGCAGACAAGCTCGCTCAGGTACACGGGCCCACACTTGTTGACAGCTCTGTGCACGAATACCAGGACCTTGAAACGAATGCGTTCTCGTACCGGCAGCCAATGTAGGTCCTGGAGCACTGGCGTGATGCTTGCATATTTGGGCACTCGCACGATCATTCTGGCTGCAGAGTTTTGGACACGCTGTAACCGTACACAGTTCTTGTCCATGGTGCCGTACAGGAGGGAGTTGCAGTAGTCGAGCCTTGATGTCACTAATGCGTTGACTACTCTCTCCCTCGTCTGTCTTGGCAGGAACTTGTTGATTTGGCTGATGTGATAAAGGTGGAAATAGCAGGACCGGATAATCGCTGATGTGTTGGCAGACATGTCCATATGACAGTCCAAGACAGCACCAAGGTCTTTAATCTGATGCACAGCTCAGATGAGAGAACCACCAACATTGATGCTGAGATCGTTTATTAACTTTTTTGCACACACTGGGACAATCGGAAGGAACTCGGTTTTCTGGTCGTTCAGTTTGAGGTAATTAGAGGTCAGCCAATCCCGAACCTCCATGACGCAGGCTTCGAGACGCCGTAGGGCCTCGAGTAATGCCGTAGGATTAAGCGCAAACGCACGCATCAGCTGCAGGTCATCAGCATAGTGATGAAACGTTACACCGTGCCTTCTGATGACATCGCCGACTGGTTGGACGTACAGAGAGAACAGTACAGGCCCAAGGACGGATCCCTGCGGCACTCCTGTTTTAAGAATGTGATGTTCAGATTCACTTTGGCCAATTACAACACGCTGCTTTGCGATAAAATTCCCTATGCTTTAACATGGGATAAAAACGGTCTATGCTTTAACATGAGACAACATTCGAAAAGTGGTCGCATACCTTTGCGATAAAATTCCATATGTTTTAACGTGGGATAAAAACCCAAAAAGTGGTCGGATACCTTTGCGATAATAACTCCTATGCTTTAACATGGGATAAAAATGGCCTATACTTTAACATGGGATAAAAATGGCCTATACTTTAACATGGGATAAAAACGGCCTATGCTTTAACATTGGATGAAAATTCCCTATGCTTTAACCCAGGGTCGGAACTACTTTTCCAAGCTCATTTGCATAACTAACCACGCCCACAATACCCAGCTCGCTCGTGATTGGTCAATTGCACTTTACGGAGGAAAATCCGTTCATCTCATTTGCATAAATCATAAGCGGTAGAAAATCCGTTCACTGGGGGAAAATCCCCATCTCTTAACATGGGGTTTCCCCCAGTGAACGGATTCGGTGCACGGTACTTAACCTCCTTTACTACTCACATCAAATGTTTAATACACTGTTTAACATTGGGGCACTTGTAGCGATCAACATCTTAGAGCATATAGTGTGCATGTATATGGGAAACTATCAAATACATATAAACTTTTCAATGTTTCCACCAATTGTAGAATACCTCATGTTTCCACCGAACCGAAGCCATGCAGTACACATACCCACACACGCATATGCTCAGGCACATACACGCACGTACACGGATTTTTCACATCGAATGAATGAATGAATGAAATGAAATTTATTAGACCAATAATTACAATGAGCGGATAATATAATTCATATATATTATGAACAATAAAGGACCCAATATTGAGCCTTGGGGTCCACCCATTGTTATATCGGCTTCTGACGATTTACCGTTATTAATCTGAACAAACTGTTTCCTGTTCGATAAGTAGCTTTTGCAAAATTCTAACGCTGAATTTCTAAACCCTTAAAATTGTAATTTATATAACAAAATATTATGGTCAAGGGTGTCAAACGCTTTTGACAAATCGAGGTACACATTGATTGGAGTCATACCTTGATCAAGTTCCTGAGATATTCTGTCAATGAGTTCAAGTGCAGCTAATTGAGTGGAGTGTTTATCTCTAAAACCATATTGTCCATTATAATATAAATTATGAGATGAGAAGTACGTGTTAATTTGATAGAACATTACTCTTTAAAAGATTTTGGAAATTGATGGTAATATGGAGATTGGACGATAATTATCAAGTGATGTCCTGTCGCCTTTTTTATAAAGTGGTATTACTTTTGCAATTTTTAGGGGGTCAGGAAAAATGCCTGTTGCTAGAGACTGATTAATTATGATGGTGAGGGGTTTGCAAATTTCTTGTTTTATTACTTTTAATAATTTAGTGCAAATGCCATCATTGCCACAACTAGGCTTAGGTTTCAAGCTATCTAATATATTTGTGATGGTTTCATAAGAAATTGGTTTGAATGCGAAATTATGTAGTATCGGATTATGTAGGTAATCCATGAAATTTGCGTTATTTGTATTAGTTATCTCAGCTGCTAGTTTAAGTCCTACATTTGTAAAAAAAACAATTAAATTTGTTAGCAATGACATTGGTATCACTTATAACTTTATTGTCAATCAAAAAATGATCAGGAAATTCCCATTTCTTCGAAGTCCGATTAATAACTTATTTAATAGTACACCATGTTTGCTTAATGTAATTCTTACATTTTTCAAAAAGATTTTCATAATATGTTTTTTTTTGCATTACGAATGAGTTTTTTCAGAATTCTTTGGTAAATGGCTAAGTTAGTTTTACGATTGAGATAAATCTCGGAATCTGCAGGTGTTTGTTTTTGTTTCATGTATAGTTTATCTTTATAAGCAATTGACCGGATTTTACCATTTGTGATCCACTGAGACTTGCTGTGTTTATGTTTATTGAATGTGATCGTATGTACTGGCAAATGTTTATCTTTTGCCCTGGATATTACTTCATTAAGAATGTTGAGATTGTCAGTTGGATTGGCAAGGTTAGTTGTGTTTAGCATGTAACAAATACCTGCATTATTTATTTCCGTTTTTAATGTGTATATCGCTGTTGTATTCCAAGTTTGGATTTTAATTGATTTGGTGGCATTTACACGCTTTTTGGCTCAAGATAATCTAAAAATATGAAGTATGGTAGGTGATCTGATATTGTGTTTATTAATACACTAGCAGTTGCCTGTGAGAAGCCATGTGATAGCTTACATAGGAAATTATCTACTCGAATGCCTGGTGGGTAGTGTAATTTTGGGGAAAAAACCTTGAGCAACAATAGAATCAAAATATTCACCAAATATTGCGTTTTCTTTAATTTGCAGTAAATCAATATTGTAATCACCAGCAATTATGACTTCACTTTTACATTTTTGAAGATGATCAAGTAAAGGGATAAATTCATTAATAAATCTATGACATGTTTCGTTGTTACGCCGGGTGGTCTATATATATTTCCTAATATAACTTTTTTGTCAAGTCGCTTTCCTGTAATTTCAATAAATTGACCTTCCCATACTTGTGAATTCTTAAAGATGTTTATTGAATTATAATCATATTTGTTGTATAGATAAATGGCTAATCCTCCATGCGCGGTACATAATTTACCATGCGAAATTAGAGTGTAACCGTTAATCATAAAGCGTGATGTATCTGAATTATCTGATAGCCACGTTTCTTGTAAGCAAATAGCACTGAATTCATGACCATTATTTTTTAACTCTTGCAATTTAATGTTGATCTGATCAAACTTTGCATTAATGCTTTGGCAATTTAAACTTAGGATATTAAAGATATTTCCTTTATTTAAGAATAGGTTATTTGAACTAAGGTCATCATAATACGGCGAGTGTTTAATTATTTCAGGTTCATTATCAGCGTTGACAGTATCATTGTTCAGAGTATTTAATAAATGCACAATGATACCCCCACAGTATTCTAGAAAAGCTTCCCCGTCAACCATTTGTGCTGAAGAGAGAGATAGTTTGATAATTAAAAATATATAAATATTTTATCGGTACTTGAACAACCATAAGATATCTTAATGAAGTGAGAATCACCAACATATTAACCGTTAATTGAATAGTTACAACCACAATTTACATGTCGAAACAAAAAAGGTATAGTAGCTTAAGTCAAGCAAAATTATAAATTATAGAGACAAGTAATATTACATGTAGTATAACATTTAATAATACACAGAGCACAAACTGACACATTTGATACTTGCAATAACTACTCAAATTATGCACTCCAATAAAGAAATGGATAGAAGTAAATGAAATGAAAAGCACCAAAATATCAACCGTTAATTGTATAGTTGGCATCTCCAATCGAAAACGGTGTAATAGCTTAAATGAAGTAAAATTATGAAATATAGAAACATACAATATTACATGTAGTGTAACATATAACAATACACAGCGCACAAAATTACACATTTGGCACTTGCAATAACTACTAAAATTACACACTATTACGAAGAGATGGATAGAAATAAATGAAATGAAAAGCGCCAAAATATCAACCGTTAATTGAATAGTTAACATGTCAATACAAAAACGGTATAATAGCTTAAGCGAAGTAAAATTATGAAATATAGAGACAAACAATATAACATGTAGTATTACATTTAACAGCACACATCGCACAAATTGAAACATTTGGCAATTACAATAACTACTCAAATTATATACTATTATAAAGAAATAAAAAAAAAATGAAATAAAAAGTGCGATTATATCGACCGTTAATTGAGTAGTTAACATGACGAAAACAAAACGGTGTAATAGCTTAAGTGAAGTAAAATTATGAAATATAGAAACATACAATATTACATGTAGTATAACATATAACAATACACAGCGCACAAAATTACACATTTGGCACTTGCAATAACTACTCAAATTACACACTATTATGAAGAGGTGGATAGAAATAAATTAAATGAAAAGCGCCAAAATATCAACCGTTAATTGAATAGTTAACATGTCAATACAAAAACGGTATAATAGGTTAAGTGAAGTAAAATTATGAAATATAGAGACAAACAATATAACATGTAGTATTATATTTAACAACACATATCGCACAAATTGAAACATTTGGCAATTACAATAACTACTCAAATTATACACTATTAAAAAAAAAAAAAATAGATGAAATAAAAAGTTATATCAACCGTTAATTGAGTAGTTAACATGACGAAAGAAAACGGTGTAATAACTTAAGTGAAATAAAATTATGAAATATAGAGACAAACAATATAACATGTATAACATTTAATAACACACATTTGGGTAGCACAGGTTAACAATGTTCATGTTAGACCTATGTTCATATGTGGCCTAGCATAGTTTTAAGTTCCTGTTCGTTGATACACGATACCTTCCTTCCATTGGCGAGAAGGCACACAACCCGTCCACCAATCGTCCAGGTAGATGTCACGTTTTCTGTAGCACGAGCCTTTTTGAGGAGATTGCTCCTTCTCTTGGTGAGGCTCTCCGTGATGACAATTCGGGTGCCTTTCAACTTCCGTTTCGCCGTGAATATTTCGTTTCGCGGCCCGTACGACACTAATTTAACGATGACAGGACGCGGTTTCTCACCAGGCTTCCCCAGCCTGTGGCCGCGGTCAATCCGTTGTCGGTTGATTTTCAGACCCAGCGTAGTTTTACAGATCTTCATTACTGCGTCATCTGTGTCTTTCTCGATTTCTGGAATGCCGTGAAAAATTAAGCTGTTTCTGTGACTGTACAATTAAGCTGTTTCTAGATGGTCAATTTCATTTTGCAACAATTTGCTTTGTTGCTGGGCATCGGCGGCACGTGCATGTAATGCAGCGATCGACTGCGTACTTTTTTCAGTGTCCATGCTACAAGCTTCATAGATTTGTTGCTTGATCTCGTCCATGGGTATCGGGTCCACATGACGCAGCTCGATGGCTCGTATTCTTTCTTCCAATCCAGCAGTGCGTGTCTTTATATCGTCACGAAACACCTTGAGCTGTTCGTCGATCATTTCTGAGATCTTTTTTGAGAGTGTCTTTTCGAAGGTGGTAAACCTGTCTTCAATTGTATCCCGGAAGGATTTTATATCTGCTGCTATGGAGGCAAGGCTTGGATCATTCTCTGACTCTGCTATGCTGCTGGTCGACCCCCCTTTCTGGTCACAGGCTCGTTGTTGGCCATGTCCAGCTCGATTGTTACGCAATTTGTTTGCTTGATTCAAGTGCACTGAAGCGTGTCCGCTGCTGCTGACGATTTTAGGTGGTTTTGCAGGAATTGTGGAATTCACGGCTTTTGTAAAGTAACTCTGGCTAAGTGCTTCTCGGCTCTATACCTTTCTGCTCACTGGGATATCATCGTCTAGCCGTCACGAAGTTTAAAAGTCACTCAAAACTGCGAATCCCGGGAGCTCACCACCAAGCCGCTTGTATTTAGATAAGAACTCTGTCTATTTGTTTGACGCCACTTTACTGAACTTTGTAAATATGACAAACAATAAAGAAACATGTTCAAACTGGTACGTTGTTGTGTTCGCCATTTGCAATACAGTCTGTGCGCAAGTGCGAGTCATAGTCATATAGGGAGCATTTAGTATCTCATTGTTCATATTGTTCTATCTCCCCCCAAGTCTTCATCACTTATTTTATACTGTAAATAATAGTCTATAGTGAGGGAGACTGTCTCTTAGTTTTCATAGTCTGCCAGCCATTTCGGTGGTTTGATGTTACGGCCATATCGTGAGACGCGTGTCGGCGTGGTAGGGGTAGGAATGTTCTCGAGTTTTGGAGCGACATCTGTTGACGCCGTTGGAGCCACTGCCGGTGATACAGTTTTCTTGGGGCTCTCCACATTGTCCTTCCATCTTTCAGGAGTTGCGATGGTGTGTTGTGTGATGTGTGTGGGTTCCTTCTGTCGTCGAGGTTGAGGTTGTGAAGTGCGATGTGATGCATGATGCTGAAGGTCCTCATCAATGGTAAGACGTGGTGTAGCAATGCGTACTGGCGCGTATTTCCTCAGGAATTTCATGTTCCGGATTGTTACTCTCCCAGATCCGCCGACTCGGATTACATACTGGTCGAATTGACGTACTTCGATGACTTGGCCCGTTTTGTCCCACTTCGTGGGGTGAGGGCCAGTTTGATTTTGTATTCTCACGAAGTCGCCGATGACGAGGGGTGGTAGTCGTTTCGTATGTTCTGACCAGTGTTCAGCGGCTTTCATGTGTCTGTTTCTCAGGGCCTCTTCTCGAGCAACGAGTGTCTCTCGCCAGGTCTCGTGTGGTTTGTACATACCGGGTAGTATAGGTATGAAGTCCTTGATCGGTCGTCCAAATACACACATCGCTGGGGATAGCTTTGTATCTGGGTCAGGTGTGTTCCGATATTTAAGAATCGCGCTTTGGACCCCATCTGTATCGAGTTCACCATTGGTACCAGTGTTGTTGGTAATGAGGCGTTTGACGGTCTTCACACCGATTTCAGCTCTGCAATTGCTATGCGGGAATTCAACTGATGAAAGTCGGTGGTGTACGCCCCAGGTGTTGAGGAAGAGGCGGGTCGTTGTTGAAGTAAATTCCGGGCCGCCGTCTGATGCTAGTTCATCTGGGATTCCGTAGGTCACGAAAGAGCGGCGCAGGCTGTCAATTAGACCTTCTGCACCGCCTGTGGTCCTTTCAATGATAGGCCATTTTGAGTACCTGTCAACTATGACCAGGTAGCTGATGCCTTTATAGGTGAAAAAGTCTGAGCAGACGCATTGAAACGGGTAAACCGGCAACACAGGGGGTGTTGGTGGAGCGCTGGGCTGCGATGGCGCCATTCTGTTACAGTCGCTACAGTTTGTGCGGACAGCAGCCATGGCTGGGGTTATCCCGGGCCAGAACACGGATGATTCGGCCCTCGCCGTCATGGAAGATATTCCTTGGTGTGCGTAGTGGAGTGCCGATAGGACGTCCTCTCGGAGGCTCGGCGGTATAATAATCCGGTCCTTGTAGATGACTACACCGTCTATTGTGTGAAGGTGCTCACGAAATTGGTGGTAGGCACGGAGTGGTACAGGTAGTTCGTGGCGGAACTTCGGCATGCCGTTTTCGATGATGGACATGAGTAGGTGCATGTTCTCACCACTAGCCGTTTCTTGTCTTGTACGGTCCCATGTGATGGATTGAAGAGACTCGAGTGCGTAGGTCGCCGCATTCCTGACTGCATCATCTATGTTCTCGTGATCTATGGTGTCCTCGTTCGTGCGGGTGCCTTCTATGAATGCATGTTGGATCATCATGGTTGAAGGCAGGTTCGATGGATCATCGTCATCGGGTGTGATGTCATCTTGGAGGTGTAGTTTGTCTGGATGGGGAGTACCCGATAGGTGCCGAGACATGGCATCTGCTGCTTTGTTTTGTACTCCAGGGATGTGTACGATGCGAAACCTGTATCTGAGTGTTTTCTCTTTGAGGTTTCTCAGGCGTGCATTTGGTATTTCATCCAGTGACCGATCACCGAGTATGTTAAGGAGTGGTTTGTGATCCACTGCCACGATGAGGTCTGCACATCCGAGGACAAAGAATCTTGCCTTATCGAGAGCGTCGGCCACAGACAGAGCTTCGCCTTCGATGGGGGCGTATCTAGACTCGGCCGGGTGGGTGAAGCGGCTCCCGACAAGAGTAATTCTCCATCCATCCGGGCAGCAGAATGGCATGCTCTTAGTGCAAGTGCAATGTTTTTGTAACAACCAGAAACCGATCCCATCCTTGGACCAATCTGTGGCAAGGCAAGTCGGCTTATCCTTGTCAAAGATTGTGACACCTTTCTCTATCTCATTAGTGAAGAGTTTGTCTAGTTGGTCGTCCCACACAAATGGGTTATCGGGTTTCAGCAGGTGTCGGAAGGGCTGCATCCGGTCTGCCATGCTGAATGTATACGCCAAATACCGCGCCTTCACACTCACCCGAATCAGTCCTTTGGGGCTTAGCCTTCGATCTCTCCTTGTTGCGACATACTTTTTCCAGGTGATGTTGCAACTTGCAGTACTGGCATGTATGATTGTAGGCGGGACACTCGGTTTTTCTGATGCGGAGCGGATCACTTCTACCATGGCCCTTTTCACCACAGTAGCTGCATAGGCCTAAGTCAGTCATCCTATTTCGGACATCCTGTTGTTTTCCTCGACGGTATGTGCTACTCACCGATCATGCATCTTGCGAGTTCAGTAGTCTGGATGCTGAGCGCTTGCCAGATTCTTTGGCCTCCACGAATTTTAGCACTTCTTCGAGAGTCATATCCTGATTCTGATCCCCGAGTACATCGAGTTGTATTTCTTGATCAGCTATGCCTCGGGAGAGTACATCTCGAAGTATGGCATCCGTATAGTTGATGTCGGCTGCGCATGAGGGACACTGTGTGACATAATTGCATATGCCCGTTTGGCCTTTTATTCTGGCTCCAAATTATCGGATAGCCTCCTCACGATCTTGTCGCATGTTGTGCAGCGTTGCACGGACAACCATGGTATTCTCCCTGCGCACCGCCAGCATCTTTATGGCCGTCAAAACATATTGCTCTGATTTACTGGATAGGCTGCCCCCAGCAGCTCGTATGAGGTCTTTTCGGAGCTCGTCACTACAGCATTCCAGCTGTTGGACCACTACATCTCCACCCGTGAGCTTGGTGCCCCTGCGATACTCGTCCCATCGGGTCTCGAAATATGCCCACTCCTCGCTAGATCCGGCCGATGATATAGTTGGTCGTTTTAGTTTCTCTGCTCGAGTAGCCTGGGTAGTGGCGGCGTGAGTAGAAGCTGCATGCGAACTGGCGTGAAGGTTGAGGAGGGCAGCGATGATGGCGCCATCTTCAGCTTCTGCTGTCTTGAATTCACAACCCACGATAGGAGACTTCATCTTCATTTTGAAAGATTGTGTTGTCCAATTGGCGGTGTAGTAGGTCTATCGTCGATTGGCGTTTCCGGCTCAAATAGTCCTAGTGCACGCACACGCTTCCAATGTCAGTGGTGTACGATTAACGTCACGATGTTTCTTTATAGATAAGAACTCTGTCTATTTGTTTTACGCCACTTTACTGAACTTTGTAAACATGACAAACAATAAAGAAACATGTTCAAACTGGTACGTTGTTGTGTTCGCCATTTGCAATACAGTATGTGCGCAAGTGCGAGTCATAGTCATATAGGGAGCATTTAGTATATCATTGTTCATATTGTTCTAGTATTACGCCGTCTCGCTTTCGTGTCTGAAGCTCTATATAAAACACGCGTCTCTCTTTACCTGTCGCTGCGTTGTGGTGGCAGTGACCAAGGCAACACACTGTGACGAAAACAAACGTTCACTAGTTTCGACTAGTTTCTGATGCCGTCTAGAAAAAATGGCGGACACGCACACGCACGCTATGGTTGGGCTAATGTGTAGGACATATTGTTCGACGATTTGCTCGCTTGCGCTGAGGATGCTGTATGTAATAACTAAACACATATATTTACGTTTGTGCTCATTGGAGTCTTTCGTTTGGTTGTTCGGTGTGGTGTATGACAATTGTCCGTGGCATGTGTGCCTTGCTCAAGGACACGAGTTTTCCCGTGCACCGAAATTACAGTCTCATTTGTGCATGTGTTGTTATTTATAGAAGTTCAACGTGAATCGAGAAGTGAATGAAAACTTCACAACAGCATATTAAAAACCTAGGGTATCTTAGGGGTGATTACATAACTTCGCAGACCCCAAACGCATAGCACCATGTATACGGGTAGTGGGTTGGTCGGCGCCACGTGTCGCGGATAAGTAAATCGATACCAGTAGAACAAGATATTGATACACATTGACACAGTTGTGGGCATCAGAATCGGGCAGAGAGGGGAATAACGTTGGCTATTGGCGACCACGTCACGTCACATAAGTTGAATCCGATGGTTAACCTAGGTGGTTTTGGAAGCCATTTTGATCGCTCAAAATCGCAACTTCCACATCACTTATTGGCAGGGTGGGTGGGTACTGGTTTGAACCAATACGAAACGGACTTTGTGAAAGCTTGAGACCACCTCTTATGTAAATAGTTTGTGAAAGCATGAGACCACCCGTTATATCAGAAAGGAATAGTAAAAAGCAGTATAGGAGAGATTTCCACAAAGGAAGGTATAAGGACATAAGGAAATATTTAGTAAAGATAGACTGGAATAACACACTGAAAAATAAGACAGCAACATAATGCTGGAATATATTAAAGAGTGAAATTAAGTGCATAGTCGATCAATTTGTACCCTTCAAAAACAAGGGAAACGGTCCAAAAAGAAACACTTATCGAAAGAAGCCATTAGAAAAATTAAGTATAAACAAATGATGTGGAAGTCATATAGATGTACTGGAAATGTTGAAAACTACAACAGTTATAAAGAAGCACTTAACCAAGCTACAGCTGAAATTAGAAATTCAAAGAGAAGCTATGAACAACAATTAGCTAGTAATATAAAACATGACAGCAAGAGTTTTGTATGCGTATGTTCGAAGCAAACAGAAAGTTTAGGATAAGGTCGGTCCCCTAGAAGATAGTGCTGGAAATATAATATCTGAGGGATTCTTAATGGCAGAAGACCTGAATGAGTATTTTAGTTCAGGGTTTACCAGGGAAGGTATTAATTCACTGCCAGTGCCAGAGGCTAAGTTCAAAGGGGCATATTCAGATTATTTAGGACAGTTAATTGTAACCCCGGAAATGGTAGCTAAGAAAATAAGGGCTATGAAGGATAATAAATCAACTGGAGTGGATGGGATTCCGCCCAAACTGCTATTGGAAATTGTAGAACAAATTAGCGTACCGCTTTCAACAGTTTTCAATTTGTCATTAGAAGAGGGAGTGGTTCCTTTAGAATGGAAAGAGGCAAACATTATACCGTTATTTAAGAAAGGTTCGAGAAACAAGTCAGAGAACTATAGACCAGTGAGTTTAACACCAGTGATTTGCCAATTATTAGAAAGACTAATTAAAGATCACATGGTGGATTTTCTTGTTAAACATAACTTGATCAACCCATCTCAACATGAGTTTTTAAAAGCGAGGTCATGCTTAACAAATATGTCATGTTTTTTGGAAGACATCACTAAGTGGGTAAATGAGGGATCACCAGTAGATATCGTCTACTTAGATTTTTAAAAACTTTCGACAAAGCGCCACATCAAAGATTACTGCTTAAACTAAAGGCCCATGTCATAGGAAATGGTATAATTAACTGGATAGAAAAATGGCTGATTGACAGAAGACAACGGGTAGTTGTTGATGGGGAGGCTTCAAACTGGAAATCAGTTTTAAGTGGGGTTCCACAGGGATCAGTACTGGGACCTATATTAGTCTTAATATATATATATATAAACGATTTGGACGATGATATAGCTAGCAAGGTGTTGAAATTTGCAAATGATACAAAAGTGTTTAGAAGGATTAAAAGTGATGGAGATAGACAGCATTTACAAGAAGATCTTGACAGGTTGATCAAATGGTCTGAAAAGTGGCAAATGTTGTTCAATTTTGGGAAATGTAAATGCCTTCACACAGGACACGGGAACGAATATGTAGAATATACAATGGGGGGAACTGTACTAAGTACTACTGTAAAAGAAAAAGACTAAGGGCTGACAATTAGTGCTGACATGAAGGTTTCAGAGCAGTGTGGAATTGCAGCTTCAAAAGGAAATCAAATCCTTGGATTGATTAGGCGAAATATAGCATATAAAGAAAAAGAACTAATAATACCGCTTTACAAAACAATAGTTAGGCCTCATTTAGAATATTGTATACAAGCGTGGAGGCCATTCCGCAAGAAGGACATATATATGCTAGAAAGAGTACAGAGGAGAGCGACTAAAATGATACCAAAACTGAGGGATCTTAGTTATGAAAAACGCCTAAAAGAATGTGGTTTAACAACACTAGAGAACAGGAGATTGAGAGGAGATCAGATAGAAATGTTTAAAATATTGAATGGTTATGAAAATATTGATAGAAATATGTTTTTTTTTCAGTTAAGAAAGATAGAAAGACTAGAGGATATGAAGTTACATTAGTAAAGGAGTAGTTTAGATTAGACGTAAGAAAGTTCTCATTTTCACAAAGGACTGTGAATGAATGGAACAGATTGTCTGATGATTGTGTGGGTGCTTGTAGTGTGAATATGTTTTTTTTTAAATCGACACATACCTCAGAAGGGCTGGATATATGTAGATAAAAGGGTTGGACTCTCGATAAGCCAAAGGGCTTCCTTGTCCACCTGCCATCTAGAGTTAATTCTCTGGATGGCAATCTTGTTCAATCTGGTTAAATCTGGTTAAATTGATGACACCAGCATTGACAATGTTTACTTTTCATATACAGTGTTTACAATCTTATATTTTAGCTTAATATTTTGAACATTTATTTTGAATAAATATTGAAACACTACTCTTCCTGATTACTTGCCACACAACAGGGGCAGTTGAAATGTTCCTTGAGTGCCACGTCTTTAACCTGGGAACACCAGATAAGGTGCACCCAGTGATTGCATCGGAGTCTCCGTTGTACACGAAAATCGCATTGCGCCCAAACGATTACATCTACATCACATTGGGCATTGGTTGGTGTTTCCCTTTTGCATACGCAGCACACATCATCTGTTACAATTTCTTGAAGTTGTGCGTTGTTTGTCGGTGAATGTGTCACTGTGTTTATCTGTGTGATTGTCGGGGTGCCTGTTTGTTTGTTTGTTGGTTGGTTCGTTGGTTCGTTTGTGTTTTGTTTTGTTTGTTGGGTTTGATAGCTTTCTTGTTGGTTTGTTTGTTGGTTTGAATTTCTGTGATAGCTTGACCACCATTGACTATACCGACTGTATGCTTTTTTGTGTGACACAAAACGAGGTTTCTTCGAGTTAAGAAACGTATATAAATCGGGAGATGTGGTGTTGTGCAGTATGTTTGTGCGTGTTGTTGTGTTCGTTGCTATGTGATCAGGTGCATGCATGTCCACAACTGTAGTGTTTGGGGCTAGGTAATCATCACTGTTACATACTCCATGTACGTCAGCAGTAACTGTAATTGTGTTCGCCGGTTGATGATCCACATTGCTAGGCCTACCCACTGCAGACAAGTCAGCGGTAGTGTTTATTGCCTGGTGATGTACACTTCCTTCCCACTGCAGGCACGTCTACAGTTGGTGCGTCGTTTATACATATCCCAGATTAACACAATTTCCACTGCATAATTATGTTTTAATGTTTTCCATAAATATTACAACTCAACAACATGTTGCGTATTCTGATGGATTCATTGCTGTTGGTTTTTCTTGCTTATACAGAAGTGAACTGCACGATCACGCTTACATGTACATCTCCGCTGGTAGGAGCTCTCCAACGGGGACACTGTTGGCATTTCGCTAGGTACAATATTTTCAAAAAAGCGTGTGTCGCGTCTCGTTTTCGATTAAAACTTCACGCGACTATACGCGAGTCTTCTTTTTTGGTCGTATCGGATTTGTGCCGTGATTAATTACCACTTTCGATAATACGTACAATATTATGTTGAATAAAGGACAGGTACTGTGAATGTTTATTCATTTTGGCATATGGGTGTGTTCGTAGAAGTTGGATTTGGCGTCGCATTGTAACGATACAGACGTTGAACGGCGAGCGGTCATTGCGGATGCCGACGAACGTTGCGCTCTCTTCTATTATAATACTTATTATTAATTTATAGTAAACACATTGCGTAAACGACTCGAGCGCTTGTGGTAGCAACCGCCTATATACTACAACAAATTATATTGAAAATGTGAAAACAGATAAATTGTTTTTACATCACATGTGCATCTGCTATTTAAAGACAGCATGCATAATATATACAGAACTAATCTTTGGTCTTGGCGACGTAATAGGTCAAACAAAGCGGGTTGTTTTCAAAGTACGGGGTTGGGTAAACAAACATCAACTGACCACTGATGTCCATCCGCATCAACGTGTCTTTCATAATCACCAGTTGGCTGATCAGTGAACGCGTCTGTCATCGCCAACGAATCGAATTCAAGATTATCCTACTTGTGTAGCGCACTGTTCACCACCTCGGCCCAGAATATCTGACGCACTGGTGACACCATACTCACCGACCCGATCATTGAGATCCGCCGGTCAAGGTCTATTGACAGTACCGCGGTACCACCTTGAGCGGTATGGTCGGCGATCCTTCTTGGTGACAGGACCGACATTATGGAACAACCTACCTCCTGTCTGAGATGGTAACTCAATGGCAACATTCAAGACATTGCTAAAGACACATCGTATAGCACATATACCACTATGTTGTTAGCTGAAATGACATTTAAGTGTAGTTTACTATTTATGCGTTTTTAACTAAGTTAATAAGTAGAATTTGTAAAAAAATTGGCTTGTCTTAATGTTATGCATATCTAATTTACCAAGTCAATTTAGTATTGTATTCAATTTATTTATTTTATGGAATTAACTCACTGATTTAACCTATCATTTAACGCATTATTTAACCTATTTATTAACTTATTTATTTAGCTTAGTTATATATAATATATATATATATCAAGTGTCACATATTTAGGGGTGATATTATAGCTTCTAATATCCTTTCTAAAACTTCACATAACCTTTTTTTTACAGGAACGCCAGAACGTTTAGATTCAAAACAAAACACTATTAGTCTCTGTTTTGATTTAATGTCATTTTGATTACACATGTTCAGCTTGATATAGTGGATTATCGAAAAAATTGAAGTTCAGAATGCAGTGTACACAGAATAAGATTATCAAATTTATGTTATATGCTCCATCGAGGTTCCATGTTGGTGCTAATGAATATAAGACCGCTGGATTACTCCCTGTTGAAAATAGAGTAGAACAGTTAAAGTTGGGCCACATGTTCCATATTATCAATGGTAATGCACCACCATATTTAAGAGACAATGTTCGTAAACATGCTTGTTAAATTTCATTTGAATAATTTTACTGATTTACCGGCCATACGTTAAGAATCGTCATCATATTCGCGACCTCCTTAACTGATTTTAGATTTTAGAATGCTTTTTAATATCACAGAGTTGTGAAAATATATTGCCACAGTGCCTCCAAGGCATTTGACAGGGTGAATCACACAACATTATTTACGAAGCTACTTAAGCTTGGAGTGTCTAAATATTTAATTAAAGTGATATGTCAGTGGTACTGTAATCAGACTATGTGTGTTAAATGGGGTTCGGTATTTTCCAACTTCTTCTCTGTGACTAATAGAGTTAAACAAGGGGGTATGCTATCTCCTTTCTTATTTAATTTATACATGAATGATTTGAGTTTGCTACTGATGAAACTACCCATCGGATGCTATTGTGGTGATACAACTGTTAATCATCTCATGTATGCTGATGACATTGTACTACTGGCTCCACCGGCTAAGGGGTTGCAAAGACTACTAGATGTATCATATAATTATGGATGTGACAACGACATATTGTTTAACAGAGTAAAGTCGCAGATAATGTTTGTTGACACAAGACAAACCGGTGTTGAAGTAGCTCTTAAGCTTGGTGATGCAGTTCTGAATACAACGAAGGCATACAAATATCTTGGCCATATAATCTGTAATGATCTGTCGGATGAAACGGATATGAAATCCAAAGAAAGGAGTTTGTACGGCAGAAGCAATATTCTACTCAGGAATTTTCACTTTTGTTCAGCGAAGGTGAAGAACAAACTGTTCACATCCTATTATAGTAATATGTATTTATGTTCCTTATGGGCTAATTATAGAAAAGCCGCTATGCAGCACTTTATTGTTTCCTATAACAATTCATTTAGAATTATGCACAGCCTATCTATGAGGTGTAATGCTAGCCTAATGTTTGTTAGTTCTGACACGGACTGTTGCAATACTAGATTTAGAACTACTCCTTCGTGAGAGCAAACTTGGCCTAGAAAAAGCCATAGAAATTTTCCGAGCTTTTGAAATGACTCAAAAACATGAAATGAACCCAGAACAGCGCATCGAGAAAGTGCGTAGCAGTAAACCTCCAACTAAGCTAGCAACGACTCAAGACAAGAGAGAAAAGGAAGCTATGAGAAAGGAATGTCAGTACTGCGGGTATACACACGAACCAAACAAATCAAAATGCCCAGCCTGGGGAAAGACGTGCGCGCGTTGCCATAGGATGAACCACTTCAAGGCGAAATGCAGGAAGAAAGTGCACTGCGTAGCAGACGCGTATGCCTCAGAAGACGATCTTGACAGCTGGTTGCAAGCACATGGTGTAGCATTTGGAGTGAGAGGCGACAAGCTTCACAAACGAATTACAGCGTTGATGCAGATCAACGGCTGTGATGTTCGTTTCCAACTGGATATAGGGGCAAACATCAACACTGTCAACCAGAAGTTCGTCCGAAAAAAACAAGTGAAAAAGACGACAGAAAAACTGGTGATGTGGAATGGGACAAAAGTTACCCCAGAAGGCATAGTGACACTTTTGACGACAAATCCAAGAACTGGACATGCGGAGAATGTTGACTTCGTGGTGGTGGCAAATAGCCTAACATGTCTAATGGGAGCAACCACAGTGCAGTCCATGGGATTGTTGACGGTGCATGATGAACGTTTTGTCAAAAAAGTAAATGTCAGCAACGAACTGGGCCATCTGGGCATAGCAACGCTCAAACACCGGCCCAAACGGCCAACCGAAAGTGCTTCAATGCAGGGGAATACCACTCGCTTTACAAAAAACAATGAAGACTGAACTGGACACGCTAGTGGAGCGAGATGTGCTAATTCCCGTCGATGAGCCAACGGAGTGGGTTTCCCAAATGGCGGTGGTCCAGAAACTAAATGGCAAGTGGAGGTTGTGCATTGACCAACAGCCACTGAATGAAGCCTTAATGAGAGAGCACTACAAATTGACAACTTTGGAATACGTGCTTCCCAGTCTAAACAAGGCTAAGATATTCAGCCAGCTTGATGTACAAGAAGCATTCTGGCATGTCGAACTTGATGCAGCATCCAGCATGTTGACTACTACCATGATCACTCCTTACGGCCGTTTCCGTTGGACCCGACTGCCGTTTGGCCTTAAAGTGAGTAGCGAAATCTTCCAGAAAAGGTTAAACGAAGCACTTGTAGACCTGAAAGGCGTAATCTGCGTTGCTGATGACATCGTCGTGATCGGATGCGGCAACACGAAGAAGGCGGCTGAACGTGACCACGACAACAACTTGAAGAGACTGAAACAAAGATGCACTGAAACGAAGATCAAATTGAACGACGCAAAAGCGGAGTTTAAGCGAGACAGCGTGGTATTTATGGGCCACAGGATCAACACCGAGGGCATCCTGGTCGACGAGAACAAGGTGAAGGCGATCTCGGCGATGCCAGCACCCACAGACATTCACTGGGTGAGACGCTTCTGCAGCATGGTGCAATATCTAGCAAGGTTCATCCCAGATTTGTCAACAGAAATGGAACCGATACGGGCGTTGACGAGAGCAGGAAATTAATGGGACTGGTCCACGCGCTGTGAAGTCGCATTCAAGAAAGTGAAGGAACAGATCGCAACGACCCCAATGCAGCCTACGTTAATGCAGACAAAGAACTTGAACTACCAGTCGACAGCAGTCAAGACGGTTTGGGTGCAGCATTAATGTAGGATGGAAGGCCGCTTGAATTTGTTTCCAGATCTCTCACACAGACAGAGCGCAAGTGGGCACAAATCGAGAAGGAACTGCTGTATGTTGTATTTGGTCTCGAACGTTTTGACCAATACACGTTTGGACGCAAGGTCGTCATCCGAAACGATCACAAACCACTATCAGCGATCCTGAAGAAACCCTTAAGCCAAGCACCAAGACAACTGCAGGCATTAATCATGATACTTCCCCGGTATCACGTCGATTTCCAGTACGTGGAAGGACCAAATTTTGTCATAGCCGACACGCTCAGCCGAGCCTACCTAGAGTGCCAGAGACTCAAGTGTGGTCTCTAACTATCGATGCCCTTTCTGAGATCCCAGACAAGGTCATTCAAGAAGTATCGCGAGCTACACAGACAGACGAAGGCATGAAGAAACTACTAAATCTGATCAAAAATGGATGGCCCGACAGCAAGGAGAACATTCCTCATAAAGTAACACCATACTTCGATGTTCGCGACAAACTGACGCATGAACGCGGCGTGATCCTCAAAGAACAAAGGATCGTCATTCCAAAGGCGCTGCGACCAGAAATGAAACGGAGGTTACATGCGGCACACGTGGGCTATGACAGCATGATGGCATATGCACGAGACACCAATTTCTGGCCAAGAATGTCATCTGAGATCAAACAACTTGTCGATGGCTGTGACATTTGCCACTACTCAAAACCGAGACAGCAGAAAGAACCACTGATCACACACAATGACGGCAACCGACCCTGGGCTAAAGTCGGGGTAGACTTATTTGAAATAGACGACGTGGACTATCTGGTGACGGTAGACTACCTCTCGGGTTTCTTTGAAGTCGACAAGATGTCCACAATGACGACCAGCCAAGTCATATGCAAACTGAAGCCACATTTCGCGAGATACGGGATTCCGTCACAATTAATCAGCGACAATGGACCACAGTTCTCATCGAGAGAATTCGCGGTATTCGCACACAAGTGGAAAATTGAAGCTGCGGTCAAAAGAGCAAAGCAAACAATGAGTAAAGCGATGGCTTGCAGTGGAGACGTATACTTGGCCTTGCTGGAGCTACGAAATACGCCCAAGAAGACCACAGGCAGTTCCCCTGCTGTAATCGTGTTTGGATGACCAACACGTCCATTGCTATCCAGCGGCCGTATCGCAGACGAAAGTGAGACAATCAAAAAGAATATAGAAGGAAGAAGAAGAAGAACCATAAAGAAGTATCATGACAAGACAGCTCGAAACTTGGAGAAACTGGCAGCGAGCCAGCAGGTCTTCCACAAGCAATTACCGGAAGCCACATGGAAGCAAGGAGTGATCGAAGAGACATTGGACGACAGATCGTACACCATAAGAGACAATTTGGGTGGCCAGCCATATCGAAGAAATCGTGTGCACATTCGGAAACGCACAACACCACAAGTTAACGGTGAACAACTTGACGCGCAACTCGAGGCTGAAGAAGATCGCAGTACTCAAACATTGCCGAAACAACATGAGGATCCTTCCGCAACCATTGAAGAGGGCCGAGGCGCGAGCTCCACCGGAGAGACGGAAGTCACACCAAGACGAAACAGGGAACCGCCCTCATGGACAAAGGACTATGTCATGGACTTGTAAACGTTCATAGAGAAAAGGGGATGTTGACATTACGCGGACTGCAATGTCATATTAATTACATTAGACAGTTTATAGACACACATCTGGCGTGCGACACCGCAAGTCACGTGTCGCCCCTTCGCGTAGTGGCATGCCAGCTAAGTGACGTTTCATACATTGTTCCTTTCTAAATCAAGTTCTGTTTCTACAATACGCCCATTCTACCTAATTTATCAACAGTAGGGACGTCTAGCTCTGCAATAAATGATAATGAGAGGCAACAGCGAGTATTATTTTACTATATCTATGTGACTGTTGACAGATATTTCGAATATTTCGTTGGGGTGAAATACAGATTGCGTAATGTTTCAAGCTCAGGCTTCTGCGGAAACGCGGATTTCCGCGGTTCATGAACTCGATTTGGCCGTTTCTGTGATTCGTCCAAATCCGAAAAATCTTTTTTTTAATATAGGGGGGGTTGTGACTTGGCAAACATCGACAATAAAAATGATAAATTTCGTGATCGTCGTCCTTTTTCAAAAGCAAGCCGCTTTCTGAATGGCCAGAAACTGCGAATCACGGCCCAGCTTACAATCCGTGCATGAATTTTGGCAGCAAATCAGTTGCGGCTGTAAGTTGCTTTCGAAGTTCATAGTCGCGTTCAGTCGAACGAAGCATGAGCTACGGTCTACGGTAAGTTGTCCGCTCTTGTTTCAAACATTCTTGTATGAGTCAATTACAGAATTATGTCGAGTGGTTTTAAGATCGTAATTGCAATAAATATCAGATCGTTTAGCCTGCCACGCGATGCGTTGTAATGGCCTATGGGACTTGCATTACGGCGCCGGCGTACGCACACGTCGCTGGCGTTACGGGTCATGGCATAATACAGCACCGTTAACGATATGTAAACGCGAATAGTAAGCGGAGTATGAGTTTTGGCGATAACTTGAAGGTATCCTAGATAGGTTTATAGATTATTTTTGATAAAAATAAGTATATGCCAAAAGTAAGTTTTCTTTGATGGGCGATAATGTGTCAACATAAAGTACGTCTGTTCACGTTAACGTATGGTTTAGGTTATTATTAATTAAATAACAATTTTAATTAAATTTACCTGACGTTGTTAATATGAACACTTTTAGGGGATATGGCGTGCACCATGAAGGATGTTGTACAGAGAGGGGACGAATTGAATTTAAAGAAGCAAGAGAAAAGCAGCTGAACAGGTTTCTCAAGAGCCAAGCCCAAGAGGCAAAGTGCCAAAGAGACTGAAATCTGTCCATCTCCTCTCCCCAGTCCTTGCTCAGGCAGAGAAGAGAAAGAAAACTGTGAGTGCCAGGATCAAGCACAGGCAAGAAAAGAAGTGAAGTCACATGTCCACAATGAACACTTGTAAAGTTTACAAGTTTATGGTCTCAATGAACACTAGTAGATGTGGACATTTGTGTGTGAATTTCAGTGTACTGTACATTAGAATTATCATTTTAATAAACCTTGGTTGTTTAAAGCATTTTTGTGTTTTTTTTTCTCACATTGACCACTTGTGTAATGTTGTAGTTTTGACAATGTAGTATACACTGTTCTGTTTTTTGTGTGTGATATGAAAAGTATGTGCCTTTACAGTTATGTGCAGGGAACTGTTTGCTTACACTTTTGATTAATAAAATCCCAAATGTAGTGTTTCTATGCACTATGTTTGTGATTTTATATGAAACGGAAGTTACAGAATTAGACAAAAACAAGATTGCATCAAAAACAATGATGTCTGAGTTTCAATCCAGACCCCCCTTTCTTTCCCAGTTTGCTAGCGCCGCGCGCAAATGTTCCTCGGAATGACTTGCCTCCTCTCACATGCCTGCAAGCTATTAAACGACAGTTGACGGACAACAGACCGTCAACGTATTTATTCTAGTAGAAGAACAGCAAAGAATTGCATAGAAGTCGGATCGAGTTGTATATCGGGGTCTGAGCCGGAACTTCAGTACCCGCTGCTGTTGGACATTACTTTCGAAGCGTGTCTAATTCACAAAATACTGGAGGTGGTGCTTAACCATCCACTCGAAATATTGGTGGGTTTAGTCCCCATAACCCTTCCGATTCCTATGGAATGTCTGTATGAGTAACATACACTGTATGTCGTACCTTTACACTAATTCAACCTACCTTCCGGACCACCATTAAACTAACATTTTACTTCCAATTGCCTTGAAACATAATGTGTTGGTGCTACATTGTACTGGCAACTATATATATGCCAGCATTTTATGTATGCCTTTGAAATGCTGGTTACTGAAATTATTTAATCTATTACTACTATTTAGTGTCAACACAATCCTTCAAGCATAGGATGTTAACACAAAATGTTCCCCGATTACGATGATATTTTCACATTACGGATCGAATGCCGGGCCGACAGGTGACCGGTCTGCTCTAGCATTTCACATACATGTACCTACTTCTGAACATATATGTGAAACCTTCATAATAAAGTTTACGTAAATACTTCTTATGCTTTCATTGTAAGATCACATAAAACAATTATCTTGTGTTATCAAAAAAATACTGGTTTTGTGTCATTTGTATCATGTGTACAGTTTCTAAAATAAATTGTCCTACACCTTAAAGGGTCTCTATTTCAGGAATATAATTGTATATAAGTGTCTGAGTGTCTGAAGTCGGTTACTATTATATAGAGCCTACACCACCAACATAGGACTAACTGTTCAAGCAGGTTAACCAAACCATTTCTAAGATTTAGACTATATGTTCACAGTATATATGCCACATATACCTACACATTGAATGCCGGATCGGCAAATGACCAGTCTGCGGCAGCATGTCATATATTTAGGCTTTTGAACGAGCCATTTCCTAGATATCCGATCTTTTGCTGCCACTTACATTGCAAACATAGGACTAATAATTCAAGTATAGGGTATTAACCAAACATATTTCTCCGATTTCGATGATATTTTTACAGTATATGCTGAAGATACCTGCGGATCAGATGTGGGATCGGCAAGTGACCGGTCTGCGCAAGCATTTCATATATATGCTTTTGAAGGTGCTATTTCCTTAAGGTGTTCGACATTTTGCTGCCATTTTACATTGCAAACATAGGCAAATCATTCACGAATAGGATGTTAACAAAACATGCGCGTTTGTCTTGGGCGCATAATACAAATTAATGCCGCCGCTACGCGCGGGAAGGGTGCAGCGGTGACTCATGCGTAATTGGTTTGCCTCGGTATTTCTGGTAATGTTCTGTCCATTTACAATATTGAAATCTGTATTCCTGCAATGAAACTATTGCCTTTGAACACATATATGGACATTACTGTTAGGTATTCTACACTTACATTATTATTATCATGATCAGCATTATATTTACGTATAGTAATTTAAGTTGTGTCGTCTTTCATACATTATCTCTGTTGATTCTTTTAATATATGTCTGCACAACGTTATATTTTGTTTTATTCGTATTCGACAGCTTAAAGGCTATGTGCTCGTCCTACCGCGTGTGTGCGTGCATGTGCGCGTGTGTGTATGGTTTTGTGTGTGTGTATTCGACTGTTTGTTTATGTATGTATGTGCATGCGTTCGTGCGTGTGTATGTTTAATAAGCAATAACAATTTAGATTACGTTTCAAGTTAAAATTACGGATTTCAATATACGGATTTCGACCAGAATGAAATGGCATGTCTCTTTATGCCGTAAAGTATTAAAATACAATAATGCCCAATGTTATATTGTCCACGCGTATTCCAAGTAACAAACTAGTTGAACGTTTTTACATGTTGCTTCCGTATCCTGAATGGACAATGCTTCATTGCAATGACCTTCGCAGTGACGCCGCAACAAACTCACAACCAATGTCGTCGGCGACACATACATACATTTCGGAGGTAGAACGCGGGCTAATAGCTGTAGAAAATGGGGTGTGTGTATGCATTGAGAAATAGTCGTCGCTTAAAATTACGACGTGGTATTTATTTGTGTTGTGGCAGGGATCGTTATTTAATAGAGGCGCAATATAAAATAGTAATCAACAATCGAAAGGCTGTCGTGTGACGTCATGCAACAGTCGCTTAGCTGAAGGGCTAAACTATAATACATAGGTAGGTGCAACAAAACCATGAATATCGTTATTCGGTCGTGTACGTCTATCTTTCAAAAACTATAAACACCGTTTGTTGTCTAGACATAGGACCAATTTTATGTAGCTATAATAAATGGTTGCTTTTGTTGGATGTCATCTACTAGACATACGCAAATCGGTGGAATGGCGTCAGACAGACAAGTAACCTCAGCAAAATGGACAGTATTTTTTAATTAAGGCTTAGTCATGTTGTCAATTTCATTTGAAATATGCTAGCTGATTTACTAAGCGTAAATGAGACGTGATACACGAGTGACGTCAATGATCCCACGTGTGTCACTCCAATGAGTAGTTGTACCCACCATGGGCTACAAAACAACCTCCAGAGAAAACGAACCAGTTAAGTAAAACATTACAATTATCCGCGTTGGTAACCTCTAACAAGGTCTGTTTAATCTTAAACGATGATATGCATTTCAATAACAAAATTACGTAGCACAATGGAATATGTTATAGAAAATTACAAAATACCACAAAAACAACACACAAAAATCCTGTAGAACCCGCCATTCCATGATGTTGGTAAATTTTGTTTTAAACACAATTTGGTATTTACATAATAATTAACAGAAAATATGTACCAATCATTTGTGATATTGTAAATGGCATAGGGTGAAGTGATTTGCGCTATTATATGGGATTGTTGTACATTGGAGGCCAATTAAAGCTTTCACCGCTGACCGCTGACCGCTGACCGCTGACCGCCGCTGCGGATAATCCATTTCGTACAGTGGAGAACGTTGCATCTAGAATTATTGGCAATACAAGCTCTCCTTATCCAAAGTTTCTCTTAGTTTAATTTTGTCTCGGTATGGGTTTAAACTGTTTCCACTTTGCACAGTTGTTCATTACAACATTGTGTCTGCCATAGAAGGTTCTCTGGTCTTCCACGTGCAGCGATCGGTCGACCTATAGTTACACGTCTCCCCTCTCACCAGATGCGACACTTCTTAACGGGATTCATCTTGCTGCCAGATGGACATTTGTACGCGTGTGCGAACTCTTCGGAGTTGGACACGGAACCGATCACTCTGCAAATATACAACGATGATGTGGTGAATGCCATTGACGTAAACGTTTCTTTAAATATTTTCTAACATGAAATATACGAATATAATTTTAACAAACCAAAATATTACACCAATTATTGTACTTTTATATAGTCTTATTATGACTGCAAACAAAACTGCAGTATTATTTGCATTATTATTATAAAAGAACAATTTTAAATTTTTAGTTGTCCTTTTGTTTTTAAAACTGTAAACCTTCCTGAATAATAATCTAGAGGGCAACCCTCTTAAATCAGTTGGCCTCATTCAGGCCTATGGTATCTTTGAGTGGCCTTGTTGTCATATTTGGATATGTTTCAATGTTCTTCGAAATGTTCTTAGAAGCTGAGCGACAATGATAAATTGTGTATTTGGATATCCGAAATGATGAGTGTGAATAATGAAAAGAAATATCCTTTCGGTATTTTTCATTTTTAGGAGGCCCAAAACACTGAATAATATGTCGAAAAAGCCACTTCAGTTTCGTCGTCGACATCACGTAATATTTAACATAGTCACCTTCATACGTATTCAATATCCATGGATAATACATCAAATTAATCTGTATTCATTTATCTTTTGCATAGTACAACAATACTATAAAATAGTGCTGAGCGCCAAACATACATCGTAGGCGGATCCATGGAACCAGGGGGTTACCCCCTAGACCATTTGGAATTAGGCCTGCCCCCATTGGGCGAAGAAAACACACAAATCTCTGATGATTATACTAGTCGGAATGGCATGTCCATGTTTGCTAACTAGTGCCACCATCACGGCAATTAACGGCCGGTCGTTAAATGCTATTTCAAGATTGTGCCCTGGGAACCGTTCAAACCACTACAATAGTAGGTGCAACGCCCTCAAAGGCTGCCACGCACCTGGCCCCCGCTGAATATATCAGACTGGTTGTTCCAGCCTTTCACACGCAGTGTAAAACACAAAAAGACAGGCACAAGAATGGACAACAAAGTTTGCATTCATATAGATCAATTTTCAATTACGTTGAACGCCGATATACATGGTGATGGTGATCGTGTTTGCTTTCCATAAGTCGACATAAGACTGCTTACAAAAACAGCCATCATCACTATTACCTTGTGCATCGGCATGCAGCATAATTATTATTCGGTCTCTATGAATACAAACTTTGTTTTTTATCGTTGTGCTTGTTTTCTCTTCTGTGTTTCTTATTTGTTTTCAAAACATCGTGGGTTAAAAACACAACAGTAGTGGCTTGAACGTAGATTGAAAACACCATGGTAGTGTTTTTGACACAGGTTCAAAACACTCCTGTCGTGCTGGCATTTAGACGCCATTCTAGGATTTGAACCTCACGTTTGAACCCAACGTCGGCCAGTGACCTCGACGGTAAATTCGGCTACGTCTTCTGTCAGACATAATTCCAGATAGTGCACTCGTCCCAGTTATCAATCGTGACACATAACGGGTTCACTTTAAATAGCGTAATAATTAAAAATAAATACAGAACGGAAGATTGGTCCAACAAATATTTGATATACTGTATTGATAATGCTAAAATATTAATATTAAATAACTCTGAATGTTCTCGTTATATACCTGTAGGCAGTCTTAGTGCGACCGCTTTGGCTGTGCAGACGAGGCGGACGCCCAAGACAGATTCTGTCCCAATCCATCACTACACCCTGTTTGCGCATGTAATTCTCCGGACGTATTGTTACCCAGACAAGCGCCTCCTCAACTGTTGTTGCTCTGTCAATATCACCTTCCCCAGAGCATATTGTTATGCCGACGTTATGTACGATCTTAAATGTTTCCGTTTCAGCGTGTGAGATATATTCCTGTTTTTACAATGTCATTATGAAGATTGATATGTATATCCAAGATCACATTACATGTTTGCACAATTCTTGCACTGTACGCACATCATCTGGTTCGCTTGTAAGAATAATCTTTTCAATTCAATTATCTTTGGTAGATGTTGTTTCAATAGTCATTTTTAAATCATGTTTATTACGTCAACATCATCAACCTCTACTACTTCTTGTCGTTATTTATACTCATCACTCCACATATTTCGATACTAAATATTTACCATTGTTGTTGTATTGCTACTATGCTCATTTGGAAATACAACTTATGACAATGCAGCCTTTCCGATATATCATAGGCCTAATTTTAAGATCAATTTTCATAGTCAGTCCAACAACATTTAGTGGGTTGCCTTGTGTAATATTGCCAAGGATGGTTTGCTGTTTACAAAAACACAGGGCAATCAAAAATAGTACGAAGTGTCCAAACTCCTAAAATCAGGACCCGTCCTCTCTGACTATACACATTACACCACAACCAGGAAACCAGTCCCAATCTATACATGATGAGCGGCGCCATCGTGTAGTGTTGTTGCCAATTGATTCAATTTGACGAATCCGTTGAGTGACGCTGCTCTGACAATGTTGAATACAGGAAATTGCAATGTGACGTTGAAAAAGCATGTCTACAACTCGTTTATTGTATTGTTACACCTCTATAATCGCCTCGTTTATTGTATTGTTATACCTCTGTTATCGCTTCGTTTATTGTATTGTTATACCTCAATTATTAACTCGTCTATTTTATTGTTATACCTCTATTATCGCCTCGTTTATTGCATTGTTATGCCTCTATTATCGCCTCGTTTATTGCATTGTTATGCCTCTATTATCGCCTCGTTTATTGTATTGTTATGCCTCTATCATCACTTCGTTTATTATATTGTTAGTCCTCCATTATTAACTCGTGTATATTATATTGTTATACCTCTACTAGTACCTCGTTTATTCCATTGTTACATCTCCATTGGTTGGCCTGACCAGAGGTATACAAATAATGAGGGCGTGGCAGGGATCTCAATCATCCATCCCCCACTTGGTTGTAGAGCCAAACCCCCACTTCCCGCATTTGTTGGGATACACATCCCAGTAATCCCACCTCAACCTAGTGGGCTTAACCAATCTCCCACATTTTCACGATCAACCCTCCACTTCCAACCACACCTTCTGTGTAGTTTGAGTCCGGCAAACAGCACATCGTCGCCGTACGTGTCTCACCTGAATCGGCCGGGACTGTGTGGGTCTGACTTCACTTGTTCCATGTACTTCTGTGGCCGCTTTGCACCGCACCACAACTACGAAACAATACAGCAACGTTCCACACAGCACCACAACTAGGACACAACTTGGCAACGTTACACACAGTGCTGCCATCCAGTTTGTGAGTTCGGAGAAAAAAGCGAAATACCGCCATAAACAAGAACTCGTTTAGATTAATTATAACATTCCCCAGTCCATTAACTTGATAGATACTTGCACCTGTTTGTAATTACTTTACTTTTTTATTAGTTTACAACTTTCGTATGTGTTTAAATAAAAAAGTGTGGTATTTTACAATGGTGCATTATTCGTTTTTGTGAAGAGGATAATGTTAAACACCTATAATGCAATGGTCATTAAAAGAACGTTTCGTTTAACCACCTAACGTCGTTAGTTAATTTCAATAAATAAGCAGTAACTTGCCTGAGCAAAACTGAGGAAGAATAACTGGTTGTTGTCCAAGTTGAGCCCGGGTAAAACTTCTTCTTCCCGGCCTTGTCTTTTAACCCAGTTCCTATACGCCTATAACAGATCGGGTGGTAGGAGAGAAGGACACGTTTTCAAAGGTTATGATATCACATCTTCATAATAATACTGCTGTGGTGTAAATATATATATATATATTTACCTTACCCGAGGACATTCAACTACACAACCATTCAACTACATATATTCAACTTAGAAAAAGACATTCGTTCAAAAGGCCGCCAGTGCTCCTGAGATGGCACTGTAGCGAATACAGTTGTTTTAGTGAGATCTACGTGTGTACGCTAAGTGTCGCTTGTATCAAAATATCCACATCTTGTTATCTGTTGGTTGTATTATTAAGAAGACGTTTTCAAGAGTGATGATGTCAGATGCTTATACTAATGTTAAAATAAAATATGCCTGTCCTTAAAAGACGTGAGCAAAGACCGACAGCCCTAATAACAACAATAATGTTGAATGAGCAACTCACAAGAAAACCCTCCTTCAAACCACCGTTGTCCGCAATGTTCTCACCCTGGGTCAATTTCCCGTTTACCTGTGGAAACGAACATCACAATATAATGAGAGAGTGTGTGTGTGTGTGTGTGTGTGTGTCTGCATGCGCGCGCACGCGTTTTTGTGCGTGAGTATGTGTGCATGTTTGTGCGCGTGCGTGTGTTTAAGAGAGGGAGAGTGCGTGCGTGCGTGCGTGCGTGCGTCGTGCATGCGTGCCTGTGATAACATAATATATATATAGTTTTGCTTACTGTCATGTTAATTTCCGGAACGATATAGCTGCCGTATTGATCCACGATGCACTGTGCTCTTTTGTTAAACTTCTCGATAACTTCCTGCGGCCACCATTGCTTCAAGTTGCCGTTCAAATCAAACTGACGGCCTGGGGTTTGTAAATAAAAATAGTTCAGAATACTATCAGTACATATTTGCCATCATATTTTATGACACATACGTGCGCCATATCGAAATATGAATACAGTCTAACAATAGTGTTTAACAACAAATAACCAAAACAATACAGAGACCTAAAAAGAAAACCTATTTCGGACTAAACTTACAACGTTTCTACTGATTGGTAACCACTAATTATTATTATTGCTATTATTATCACCGAAATGGTCTACTTTATCACTACATATATGCTGTAATGTGCAACAACGGAGCATCTCAGGAAGTTGATGAGTATGCGTATATACATGTTTACTGAGCAATGAGTTCACCACGCACCTTGATCGTCGAAACCGTGAGTAATTTCGTGCCCAATCACAACTCCAATGCCGCCAAAATTCAAAGATCTACGCAGACGAGACACACAACAAACATTCACACAACTAATACAAATATTAGACTCTTAATAAGCCAAAAAGCTTCATTGTCAATCTGCCATCTAGATTTAATTTTCTGGATGGCAATCTTGTTAAATCTTGTTAAATTGGTGTTCCATTTCCGATAATAGTCAGTCGTAGATGCTACCAGATATAGTACGTGGTGTCTGACTATAGCGGCGGATCAGACAATAAAGCAGTGTATGGCCAGTGAAATAAAGAAACCTACTTCGGGTAGTTCTTGCTATAGAACGGTGGTTGCAATATACCGGCTGGGAATACTGAAAATCAAAAACACAAAATGTTGTACAGAGGCGTACAGATACGTTATTGTATGTATGCGTGTGCGTGTGTGTATGCGTGGATGCATGCATACAAGCAAGTATGTATGTACGTGCGTGCATGCGTGCGTGTGTGTGTATTAGTGTATATATGTATGTGTGCACGTATGCACGCATGTATATATGTATGCACACACGCACGTACGTACATTTGCATATTTTGACCATCTATAGATGGCAGACCAACCAGACAGATGCAAACCGAAGAAGAAGCTATTCTAAGGCAGTGATTGAGGGGGCAATGAGGAAAGAGAGAGTGTTTATGGGTGACTCCATTATGAGAAAGACGGACAAGACACTGAGCGAGGGGAAGGACATCGTTGTTTGTTTACCGGGGGCTAGGATTGAACATGTAACTGACAGGGTAGATAAGGTATTGGGACATGGCAAGGGGGGGTCTATACTGGTACATGTAGGAACAAATAATGCAGACAGGGAGGGAACAACTGCAATAGTACAGAAGTATAGACAGTTAGTGAGGAAGCTAAAGAAGACGAGAGTCGAACAGGTTATTTTGTCAGGAATTTTGCCAGTAATGGGAGGAAGGGGGGCAACGTATAGAAACTGCAAGAGGATGGCGATCAATGCACTAGCTGAGCAGATGTGTGAAGAAGAGGGGGTGGGATTCACAGATTTATGGGGATACTTTGTTGGGAGGGAAGATATGTACATGAGAGATGGCCTCCATCTTAGTGGAAAGGGGGCAGCAGTTTTCTCAGAGAATATGCTGCAATCTGTTGACAGTGGGACAGGTTGCATCTATTTAAACTAGATTCGCAGGGGGGACTCACAGAAAAGCCTGAAAATGGAGGCATAGATAAAGACAGCACAAATAAATCAACAAATAACAGTCTGGAAAACTCTTCTGAAGCTGGATATAAATGTGTTTGTTTAAATGCAAGGAGTATAGTAAACAAAAGAAATGAACTAAACATTATGGTAGAAGATATTGACCCTCATATAATAGGTATAACCGAATCCTGGACCACCACCGATATATCAGATGCTGAATTGGGACTGACAGGATATGTAATGTTTAGAAAAGATAGAATAGGAAGAAAGGGAGGTGGAGTTATTTTATATATTAAAGAATCTATTCAGGCTTATGAAATAAAATTAGAAAGAGAAGCAGATTGCGAAGAAGCTGTTTGGTGTAACATAGTTACAGGAAATTCAACGTTAACAGTTGGGTTAGTTTATCGAAGTCCAAACATAAGCATAGAAGAGAATGAAAAAATACAAAACGCTATAAGGGAAGTAAGCAAACGGGACTGTATTATTATGGGGGATTTTAACCATGGGCATATACAATGGAAATCTCTACAGAGTATGGGGAGAGAGGACCACAAGTTTTTAGTTTTAGTTCAAGATACATTCCTTTCTCAACATGTGCTAGAACCAACCAGGGGTGAGAATGTGTTAGACATAGTTTTGTCCTCACAGAATGAATTAGTTGACAATGTCAATATATGTGAGCCACTGGGGAGTAGCGATCACAACCAGATACATTTTACCATCAAAGTAAAATCAGAAAGGAATAGCAAAAAGCAGTATAGGAGAAATTTCCACAAAGGAAGGTATAAGGACATGAGGAAATATTTAGCAAAGATAGACTGGAATAAGACACTGAAAAATAAGACGGCAACAGAATGCTGGAATATATTAAAGAGTGAAATTAAGTGCATAATCGATAAATTTGTACCCTTCAAAAAACAAGGAAAACGGTCCAAAAAGAAACACTTATCGAAAGAAGCCATTAGAAAAATTAAGTATAAACAAATGATGTGGAAGTCATATAGATGTACTGGAAATGATGAAGACTACAACAATTATAAAGAAGCACTTAACCAAGCTACAGCTGAAATTAGAAATTCAAAGAGAAGCTATGAACAACAATTAGCTAGTAAAATAAAACATGACAGCAAGAGTTTTTATGCGTATGTTCGAAGCAAACAGAAAGTTCAAGATAAGGTCGGTCCTCTAGAAGATAGTGCTGGAAATATAATACCAGAGGGATTCATAATGGCAGAAGACCTGAATGAGTACTTTAATTCAGTGTTTACCAGGGAAGATATTAGTTCACTGCCAATACCAGAGGCTAAGTTCAAGGGGGCAGATTCAGACTATTTAGGACAATTAATTGTAACCCCGGAAATGGTAGCTAAGAAAATAAGGGCTATGAAGGATAATAAATCACCTGGAGTCGATGGTATTCCACCCAAACTACTATTGGAAATTGTAGAACAAATTAGCATACCACTTGCAACAGTTTTCAACTTGTCATTAGAAGAGGGAGTGGTTCCTTTAGAATGGAAAGAAGCAAACATTATACCGTTATTCAAAAAAGGTTCGAGAAACAAGTCAGAGAACTATAGACCAGTGAGTTTAACATCAGTGATTTGTAAATTATTAGAAAGACTAATCAAAGATCACATGGTGGATTTTCTTGTTAAACAAAACTTGATAAACCCATCTCAACATGGTTTTTTTAAAGCGAGGTCATGCTTAACAAATATGTTATGTTTTTTGGAAGACATCACTAAGTGGGTAGATATCGTCTACTTAGATTTTCAAAAAGCTTTTGACAAAGTACCACATCAAAGATTACTGCTTAAACTAAAGGCCCATGGCATAGGAAATGGTATAATAAACTGGATAGAACAATGGCTGATTGACAGAAGACAACGTGTAGTAGTTGATGGGGAGGCTTCAAACTGGAAATCGGTATTGAGTGGGGTACCACAGGGATCAGTATTAGGTCCTATATTATTCTTAATATACATCAACGATTTGGATGATGATATAACAAGCAAGGTGTTGAAATTTGCGGATGATACAAAAGTGTTTAGAAGGATTAAAAGTGATGGAGATAGACAGCATTTACAAGATGATCTTGACAGGTTGATCAAATGGTCTGAAAAGTGGCAAATGATGTTCAATTTTGGGAAATGTAAATGCCTCCACATAGGACATGGGAACGAAGAGGTAGAATATACAATGGGGGGTACTGTACTAAGTACTACTGTAAAAGAAAAGGACTTAGGGTTAACCGTTAGTGCTGATATGAAGATTTCAGAGCAGTGCGGAATTGCAGCTTCAAAGGGAAATCAAATCCTTGGATTAATTAGGCGAAACATAACGTATAAGGAAAAAGAGTTAATAATACCGCTGTACAAAACAATAGTTAGGCCTCATTTAGAATATTGTATTCAAGCGTGGAGGCCATATCGCAGGAAGGACATAGATATGCTAGAAAGAGTGCAGAGGAGAGCAACTAAAATGATACCAAATCTGAGGGATCTTAGTTACGAAATACGCCTAAAAAAATGCGGTTTAACAACACTAGAGACCAGGAGATTGAGAGGAGATCAGATAGAAGTGTTTAAAATATTGAAGGGTTATGAAAATATTGATAGAAAGATGTTTTTCTCAGTTAAGAAAGATAGAAGGACTAGAGGACATGATCTTGCATTAGCAAAGGAGCAGAGTAGATTGGATATAAGAAAGTTTTCATTTTCACAAAGGACTGTAAATTAATGGAACAGATTACCTGCTGATTGTGTGGGTGCTAGTAGCGTGAATATGTTTAAAAATAAAATCGACACATACCTCAGACGGGCGGGATACACATAGATAAAAGGGTCGGACTCTCGATAAGCCAAGGGCTTCCTTGTCCACCTGCTACCTAGAGTTAATTCTCTGGGTGGCAATCTTGTTAAATCTTGTTAAATCAGACCGTCTAAATAATTATACTTACCTATGACGTTTTTGCTTGAACTGTAATATGCATTAACCGTAGCAGGACCAGTGCCCCATCTGGCGGCAGAAAATACAATTATTTAAAACTCTTTAGTGCTAGATACAGAAACCGTACCCAGAAACGGTTGACAGACGGTACTGATGTGTGTGTACGATATGAAATGTTATGTTACATCCCAAATAATATGCATGTATATATATATATATACAGCTGTGTATATATATATATCAGTAGTGTGTGGGTGGGTGTGTGGGTGTGCGTCTGTGTATTTAATGTAAACGTACATGTTGTTAGGAAGTTCGTATTCACAAGAATACATTTGAAAAGTACCACGTTTTTGAGTAAATAACAATAATAACTAACCAAATAAAACTTATAGAGGTAATAATAACCTTATTTTACAATCATGTCTATAAATGTGACTCAATTGAACATCATGTGACTTATTGCCTAGGACTGTCAATAAAATTATGAATTTGCATATAGTTTGCTTCGTCTTGCTATTAAGTTTATTTCACAAATATGTAGAAGTATATTTACTCGGTCTTGTCCACACGGTCGTTGACCTTCTTCATGTTGTCTTTGACTCCAACGTTCCAGACGTTTACGATGTTCTCGAAGTATGTATTTTCTTGTGGACGGACCTGCCGGTAAGAGCTAGTGAATGTGTCATGATAACAATATACTTCTCACACTCGCTCATAAGCTACACCACTGCTACAACAATAGTGTAATTTAACAACAAAATGTTCTTATTACACAACTAGGAAATTCGACTTAAATCGATGTTTCGACCGCCATCGGCGGCCTTCAGCACGAACAGTTCCTGCTTTGCTCGCCAGATGGTGTGGCGAGCAGGCTGTCCCACACGTGACTCAGTCGGTATCTCCACTCGTCTCTATTCATCGTAAGTGTTGTCTTTCCTATCCATACGGTCTCATTACATCGCGCGCACAGGTCTTCTCTCTATGAGCCAGTTTGACATCCTCCCATCTATGTTACAGTTCATGTTTTTCCGCTTGCTCAGTTGTCGCCAGTCCTCTGGCTCAGGTACCATGCTGTTGCATCTGTCCAATAATGTTTTGATGACACCCAGTTTCTGATGTATTGGATGATGTGAACTAATCTCTCTCTCTCTCTCTCTCTCTCTCTCTCTCTCTCTCATCTCTACTCTCTCTCTCTCTCTCTCTCTCTCTCTCTCTCTCTCTCTCTCTCTCTCTCTCTCTCTCTCTCTCTCTCTCTTCTCTCTCTCTCTCTCTCTCTCTCTCTCTCTCTCTCTCTCTCTCTCTCTCTCTCTCTCTCTCTCTCTCTCCTCTCTCTCTCTCTCTCTCTCTCTCTCTCTCTCCTCTCTCTCTCTCTCTCTCTCTCTCTCTCTCTCTCTCTCTCTCTCTCTCTCTCTCTCTCTCTCTCTCTCTCTCTCTCTCTCTCTCTCTCTCTCTCTCTCTCTCTCTCTCTCTCTCTCTCTCTCTCTCTCTCTCTCTCTCTCTCTCTCTCTCTCTCTCTCTCTCTCTCTCTCTCTCTCTCTCTCTCTCTCTCTCTCTCTCTCTCTCTCTCTCTCTCTCTCTCTCTCTCTCTCTCTCTCTCTCTCTCTCTCTCTCTCTCTCTCTCTCTCTCTCTCTCTCTCTCTCTCTCTCTCTCTCTCTCTCTCTATTATAGCACTGTGTTGTTTCCTAGAAAGGCCTATTTTCAATTACTACAGCTCTTCAGAAACGTGTTTGGAAGTATAACTGAAACATAATTAGTAAACATTGATCAGTTATCTTTGCTATGCTAAATGTCATATGTGTCTGCGGATTGGAACTAGGTAATTATGTCATCCACGTATCGCTTTTACCGACTGAGTCACGAGCGGGACAGCCTGCTCCCCACACCGTCTAGTGCAAACGGTGGTCGAAGCACCGATGTGAATCGATTTCTTAGTTGTGTAATAATTAAAATTTCGTTATTTAATTATTCTTCCAACTTAATGAAAATTTTCACGAACAGGATTATAGTTTTTTAAAAAGGACTCCAGCAGAATGGTACACACAATGGGAAAGCTATTCAGCGCTATTGTCGTCTGCGACATTCAAACTTGACAGTTTGTCAAGCATTGCCATCATTTGTGTCGTTCCACAAACGTCCATAATGAAAGTTATATTTCAATAGTGATGAAGATAAAATGGTCCATTTTCTTTCAGGCGCGGAGGTTGTCATTCACAACTATATTTACGATATTGTTGTTTATAAAATTATGGTCAAATTACAGCCAATGTTTACATCCTGTCTTTCTGCACTGTAAACATTTTAATTAAGTGGTCTTCTACACTTATGGGTGGCTTATGATGTTTAGTGTGCCTTACACAAAATGCTTGGTATGAACGTGCCCTTTCGATAAATAAAAATCCCACTAAAACAACACGTATTCAATATATATATATATATATATATATATATATATATATGGTATGCTTACCTCTTTATACTTCGAGTCAAGGTATTTGTCGTCCATTATGTTTTCAGGGTAGCCAATTCGCTCCGAAATTGCATTGGCCTAGACGTACATAATAAACTGTTATACTTTCCCAAAATGTGTTTTTCCATAGTTAGAGGCTGCATATAGAAAACGGACAAGGACGCTATTTGTATCAAAAGAGCAAATAAAACAATCTTGGGTCATCAATGAAATAGATAAATTATACTTCAAACATGCTGTAAGTACACAAATGAGGCAAAATATGTACAACGTTAGAACTTAGAATACTAATAACGACATGTACAAATGCACCCAACGCTAGACACAATTAAACCAACTGTTGCGTACCTTAGCAATAGCTAATTTGCGAGTGTTATCATCCATCCACGTAACTTCAGCAAGCATAGAGGTGAAGGCGCCTCTCAGATCTTTAATCATTTCATCGGCCTACAAAAAGAAGTTAACTATTGTTACGTGTTAAAATGCATTACTGTGTTAGTAGTGGAATTTATTGTATGCTTACGCTATACTGTGTTCTAAATGTGTGCACACAAACACACACAAACACACACATACAAACATACACACACAAATGCACACACACAAACACACACACACACACACACACACTGTATATACACAGAGACAGAGAGGGAGAAATTGGAATAGAGAACGAGATAGAGAGAGAGAGAGAGAGAGAGAGAGAGAGAGAGAGAGAGAGAGAGAGAGAGAGAGAGACAGACAGACAGACAGACAGACAGACAGACAGACAGACAGAGACAGAGAGAGACAGACAGACAGACAGACAGACAGACAGCGAAAGAGAGAGAGAGAGAGAGGGGGGTGGGGGAGAGAGTATATGTGTGTGCGTGCGTGCGTTCGTGTGTTCTTGAACATACGTCATGTATGGTCTTTTCAGTCTGGCCTAAAGGAGTGTTGCACTAAAATAGACTCACAGTTCGTTTGGCGGTCTTGTCGAAATACTTATCCACGAATAAGCGTCCGATCACCATCTCCAGACTGCCCGTTGTGGTGGCGACACACGAGACCCACCGGGGAGGCGGGGTGCTACTACCGGACAATGCCTGCCGAAGAAGACATCCATAATTAACCTTACGTACAGCAATATCTTGGCGAGTCTAATGTATCGCGACTAAACGTTATGTTGATGCGGAGTTAAAGGAAAACTGTAACGAGCGTTTTTCCTCACACGCATACATGTGCTCATTCAATGTATCTGCGATATCTCCACCCCTGCAGTGATCGTCTCAATTGAACGACCTCGCTCAAACTCAAAGAGCCGATCCATACTGGCGACCCAGTTTTGCACAATACTGTTTGTTTCCTGCCTTCCGGAGTCTTACGATACCCAATATGTTCATGAATGTTTATAAATCATAGTTACATAATATCCTATGTCTTTCGATATTACTTAACGTAATCGGCTAATTACCGAAAATTGACTATGTGAGTGAATGAGTCAGTGATTGAGTGAGTAAATAACAGACAATGAGAGAGAAAACAGTTAAACATTACTTTTCCTGTGACTGATATGAGTCACTCACCTGACGATACCGTTGTTTGATATCCCCGAATGCCGACTCAGACAAAATAAACACGCTTGAATATACGACTTTCCAAATGATGTAGTTGGCCACCGTCCTATCAAAAAATGATACAAAATTAAAAAGGATTTCTTTTACAGCGCAATATCCAGTCCTTAGGACTACTCAAGGCGCTTTACCTTTTACTCCATGGCAGACATGTTTAATTGAACACCAACTCGACTTCTCTGGGAAGCAACAAAGTCGAGATATATTTAAGAAGAATTATTTCATGCTCGTCTCGCGTGTATAATGTGATATGTTGCTTCTGATGCGAACCAGTGCGGAATTGCAGCGTCAAAGGGAAATCAAATCCTTGGATTAATTAGGCGAAATATAACGTATAAGAAAAAAGAATTAATAGTACCGCTGTACAAAACAATAGTGAGGCCTCATTTAGAATATTGTATACAAGCATGGAGGCCATATCGCAAGAAGGACATAGATATGCTAGAAAGAGTACAGAGGAGAGCGACTAAAATGATACCAAATCTGAGGGATCTTAGTTACGAAATACGCCTAAAAGAATGTGGTTTAACAACACTAGAGACCAGGAGATTGAGAGGAGATCACATAGAAGTGTTTAAAATATTGAATGGTTATGAAAATATTGATAGAAACATTTTTTTCTCAGTTAAGAAAGATAAAAGGACCAGAGGACATGTAGCTACATTAGTAAAGGAGCAGTGTAGATTAGATATAAGAAAGTTCTCATTCTCACAAAGGACTGCAAATGAATGGAACAGATTATCTCCTGATTGTGTTGGTGCTAGTAGCGTGAATATGTTTAAAAATAAAATCGACACACACCTTAAAAAGGCGGGATACATGTAGATAAAAAGTATTGGACTCTCGATAAGCCAAAAGGCTTCCTTGTCCAACTGCCATCCAGAGTAATTTTCTGGATGGCAATCTTGTTAAATCTTGTTAAATCTTGTTAAACCTGTAGTTGTATTAAACTGATTGTTTTAATATGAACATAAATATAACTACATTTTGCTATATTACTTCTCACAATGGTGTGTCTTAGAAAAGAATGGCCCATAGCAGACATTACATAACAGTAATTTGTTCATTAAAGGTATTGTCACAATATATCGAATAGAAGGTTATCAATATATATGTTTTAGCTGATGAGTTCACCGCCAATGCGTTACCGTTTAGGAGTGTTCTGAAGCAGTGCCGCCAAGTTCTCGAAGAACACCGGGCTGTAGACAACCACCTCTTTAGATCCGTCTATAGACACATTCACCTCATCAAACTGCAACTTCAAGTAACGACGCCAGTCGATTGCCTACAATCAGCAAACAGCATAACTGTTATGTATACAAATATATAGAGAGTTAACTAATTACGAGTATTACTATATATACATGTGTATTTTAGCAAGCTTTTGATACCAATAATAAAGAACGATACACTACGTAGTATATCGAGAGAGTATGATATTGTCTTAACGAATGGATAATCTCAATTACAATAAGGCAATAGTGGGCGTCTCCTATATGACAACGAATGTTTATACAAACTACCTAGTAACGTCTTCAGCGACAACACTGGAAACATATTAAACGAATGAGACAGAAACTTGTGTGCAAAATGAGGTGTAAGTAGGTAGGTAGAGAGGAAAGAGAGAGAGAGAGAGAGAGAGAGAGAGAGAGAGAGAGAGAGAGTGTGTGTGTGTGTGTGTGTGTGTGTGTGTGTGTGTGTGTGTGTGTGTGTGTGTGTGTGTGTGTGTGTGTGTGTGTGTGTGTGTGTGTGTGTGTGTGTGTGTGTGTGTGTGTGTGTGTGTGTGCGTGTGATCGCGTGTGTGATCGCGTGTGTGTGTATGCGAGGTACTGTCCTTGTTCATCGGTTACGTTATATCCTATATGTATGAAGCAATTGATGAAACTGTTTCGGCTCGTTCCTCTACGTACATTTGTCACTTTGTTGTATAGCTCGTCCACGGTGTATTTGTTGTAAAGTTCATCGAAATTTCTTCTCAGTGCTGCCGGAACAGTGATCTGTTACAGAAAATAGAAGATTGTACAGCATATCCTATATTTGATTATAATTTAATTGAACGAAATTAAGTTGATTTATATTACCATGCGTCCCATATTTACAGCATTAAACATGGCTATTAACGTGTAATTAAATTAACTTCAATAAAAATACCTACCAGTTTTCTTTGCAAGTTTAACAGTAGCTTGGTACTAGACCAAAGTATGACATTCTGCACAGCAAATGTAATTTGATGAAAACAACCAATAATATTAAATATGTTGTATAAACATGTGTTGTTGAATAACATACTTATATACATATGTGTGCATTCATGACTAAACATAAGATAAGATAATGCCTTATTCTCTCAACTATGACGTTTAGACATTTGTATCGGCTAAGTACAGACATGACTGCAATATGTACATAAAAGCATTCGATAAAAACAGCAGATAAATAAACGTTAAATAAACATACGTTAGCCAGGTTGATTTCAAAATCAACCATTGCATTCATGTCAGTAGCCGAGAGAGCCTTATCACCACCAAGCGTTATGGCGACGTCTGTGGCGAACTTCCTGTACGCGTTCAGCTGATTGCTGTACTTCGGGTCGAGGTAGTAGTCTCGGGACGGCATACCAAGTCCGGCCTGGTCAAACTTAAACAAAAAAACCCGACTGTTTAGAAAGTAATTCGTTACAATAAGAAGTTCAATTATGTATCCAATTAAATACAATTGCTAAGGTACAAGTAAAGGTAACTTCTTATATTGTGTTGTATCCAGCTCTTAGGATTGTTCATAGCGCTTTACACTTAACTTCTTGTCAGACCTATTCAATCGAATATCAATTTGACTTATCTAGGAAGAATTGAACCACGCTGCTGTTAATACACGAACACTATTCGTACCCAAATATACACCAGTGTCTGTAACCAGGTACTCACACATATAGCTGAGTAACTTGGAACAACGTGGAATTAACGATGCTGCCCAAGGTTCGACACGGCAGCACGTGATTCGAGCCCGGGTTCTCTCGATTGAGAGTCCGATGCTCTAAGCATGCGCCCAACCACACACTCGCATGCGCGCGCACGCACGCTCACACGCCAGTACACACACAGAGACATATATTATATATACACACACACACACACACACACACACACACACACACACACACACACACACACACACACACACACACATACACACACAATTGTTTTAAAACGTCAAAGTACGCTACCATTAGCCGGAATCGAAAAGAAAACTTACCTGTATAATGTTTTTGTCGGAATCTCGATCGTCAGCGCTAACCCAACGATTCCACAAAGCATTTTTGCCGCGTATGTTGACCTTGGCGACGAGTTCGTTGATGTCATAGCCGCTCTCATTCCAAGACGATTGAAGCACAGGCCATTCCCCGAGTTCACGGAGCGGCAGATTTAATGGACTAACGTCACGTTCGTTGATTAGCGCTGAACAAAACGTTGCGTATCAAAATACCACTATTCAGCTTTTCGGAATTCTGTGACAGCACATTGTCATAAAACAGGCTCATTTGTTTCATACTAATTTAATTGATACTATATTTAGATTGGTTTAAGATATCGATAACGTTGTTGTTACGACACGGTTAGTTGAACAAGAAAGGTTTACTAGACAAATAACATCAAATAAGATAAAATGATAAATTAAAAGAACAGTTACGACAGAAAGACATGCGTGTGTGCGCACTATGTTAGTTTAATAGCTACTCTAAACTAAGCTACTGAGAAGAACGAAAAAATTAAATTTGTTTTTCTATCCTGATAATTTGACTCTTTCTTCTTTTTGCATACATCATGTATAGTTCATCACCATGAGCATGGCGATGCACATGTCACAGGGATTGACGAGTCGTCTTTACAATACTTACAGATGTTCATGCATGATCTATACAACGTCTTCGCTTTGGTTAGAAACACCGGCTCTTCGTCAGCCACGGAGCTGTCCAGCAAATCTACAAATACACCACAGACCTCATTGTCAGCCATGGCGCTGTCCAGCAAATCTACAAATACATGACAGACCTCATTGTTCAGTATGCAAACAGATTGAACGCTTAAAAAAGGCGAAGTGCTAAATATAATAATTGGGCATATTTGCTCATTCGTAATGCAATTGTTGATGTATGCATACACGCCTCCGTTGATAGTTCACCCAAGACACACTCCGCGAGGTATCATCAGAAAAGGCCGAATGTCGTCATCTGCCGAAGCTACGAAATATACCGTCATCGGCTCATATCCGATTGCTCCATTAATATCCTGTTACACTATATGCCAGCAAGCAGGATGTGTTCTTCTCAAGAAATGGACAAAAAGGTTGGTGCGTTGATCAGCGCGCCGAGAAAGACAAATAGAAAACAATTCTAGGTGGATCAGAGCAGAATTGTTGGAACAGTGGTTTGAGCAACAAACTCTTACTGTTCAAACCCGCTTATCAAAGGTTTTTTCCAACTCATCTTATTATTATTTGGACACGGTTTGGTAAAAGCGGGTACTCTTCATAATGCAGTGTGTGACCGAGATCAACATTCGTCCAAGTAGCAAGTGCTGCTTCCGATGTCCAGCCTGATCCTCAAGCGCTGCTTCTGATGTCCAGACCAGTTCCTCAGCCGTCCACACGTGCTGGTTCTGATTTCCAGCCAGTTCCTTTGCTGTCCACAAGCGCTGCTTCTGATGTCCAGCCAGATCCTCAGCCATCCTCAAGTACTACTTCTGGTGTCCAGCCAGATCCTCAGCCGTCCACAAGTGCTGCGTCTGAAGTCTAGCCAGATCCTCAGCCATCCACAAGTACTACTTCTGATGTCCAGCCAGATCCTCAGCCATCCACAAGTACTACTTCTGGTGTCCAGCCAGATCCTCAGCCGTCTACAAGTGCTGCTTTTTATGACGTCCCTTTACCAAGATATTATGCAGAAGTTATTTGGGTTTCGTTTGAAAACGATATTGCCACGCCAAATGTGACCAACCTCAAACTAAAAGGTCTACAATTAAGAAAACGTCAAGCTGCTCATTCTGAAATACTTACAAGTGCACCCATACAAAAAGAAAGAATATATTCAAAGTCACCAGGAAAACAACAAAAAACACAGAGAAACGGGTGTGATTCAGACATATGTGCCTGCTTGTAGTGCTACTAAAGTAAAAAAGTAAAGGTAAGTTCTTGTATAGCGCAGTATCCAGTCCTCAGGACTGCTCAAAGCGCTTTACACTTTACCCCCTGGCCGACCTGTTCAATCGAACACCATCTCGACTTCTCTGGGAAGCATTCAGCCACGCTGCAATTAATGCACGAATACTATTCGTATACAAATATCCATCATTGTATATAGCCAGGTACGCATTCATACAGTTGAGTGAACTGATGCAATGTAGAGTAAACGAAATTGCCCAAGTTTCGAAACCGCCGCAGAGGATTCGAACCCGCGTTCTCTCAGTCGAGAGTCCGGAGCTCTTACCGCTGCGCTAATGCGCTTAACATGTGTGGCTGGTGGCAAAATATATTGTAACAAATATGACAGCAATATATATTTGGGTTGGATTGGTTGCACGTACATTATATATATACAATACAATACGGCTTTATGTTTTGACACAAGGTCTGTCCAACATTCAACTGCTTCTGCGGGTCTACGTGCCTCTCAACTTGACAGAGACTTCGTCTCGGAGCTTGCCGAAGGTTGAGTAGGAGGCTCGGTTGCTAGGCATGACATTTTTGACATTCCACATGCCACAGGCGTAGTTGTAGAAGTCATCGCATGGGTCGGCGGACGTGTTCATTGCCTCTAACATCCCCGCCGCTATTGAAAACAAAGGTCAGGATCAAGTGTACGCCTGATGGCGTGTATGTGTGCACGCGTGCGTGAGCGTGTGCGTGTGTGTGTGTATGTAAACGCATGTTTATGCACGTATGTCTTTATGTACTTATGTACGTGTGATCGAATATATACACGTACTCGTGTAAGCACGTTTGCACGTACGCAGGTATGTTGGTATACATGTTCGTGTGTGCGTGCGTGCAAGTGTGTGTGTATGTATGTGTGTGTGTGTGCGTGCGTGTGTGTGTGTGTGTGCGTATGTACGTATGTATGTGTGTATGCATGCATGCATGGATACGTTACTACTCGGTGCTAATTCCACGGAGTAACTGAACATATGTTGCAACTATTGCAATTCCCCTTAGAGAAACCACCAATGACATGTGTCTCTAGTGGCGTATGTATTCTAATTTGAAATAACAACAGTATGCAGTACTGCGATCGCGTAGCCATCTGTACAATATGGTACAGTCTAGCTTTTGATTAGCTGTAACCGCTGATGTCATTTGACCATTTTAATCATGAGTCGTCCTGCGTACGCCATTCCTGCTCTCGTTCAACTTAGTATAAACACAAACCACGCAACATCAGTTCCTATTTCGTACACGCATACAACAATACATAGATTATCAAGTAAGAACCTTGCACAAGTGTCGTGTTTGTTAATCTTATACACAAGACCAGCGCCATATTGGATAAGTATCACATTTCCGCTTCCTGTATGATTGCGTCTGTACGTCCTCTGGCCTCGACTTCCGCTTTGAGATAAGTCTGTTCAATAAATGTTCTCGTCGTTATCGAGTCTTTCCCTTCTATATTGGCGTGGTGGCAGCGTTTTCACTACTGAAGTGGATAGATACTCGTATAGCCAAACAAACGGCACAACGAATGCGTACTTTCCGTACGCAGTAATTAACATTGAACATTGACGGCATTTGCATAGACGATTGAGCTACACGTCAATGCGACAATGGCTCAGTCACAGAGAGCTCCAAAACAGTGGTCTCTTTCAAAACACGAAACACTGACGTCATGTGAGAGCTGGCGCCAAAACCTCCAATATCATTGGACGCGAATTTCGCACCATTCTTACTTGACCAGGCAACATGGGGAAAGAAAACTAACACTTCTCCACTCAGAGGCTTACTTGACGATACCGAAGAAACACCAGGCTTGGTTAGGCGAACGGCACAACAAAAAGTCGCGCACTTAGAATTAATGCTTGGGCAGATTGCCAACTTCTGCCCGATCATATCGCGAAATACCATCGTCAAAAACTCGACATCCGTCAACTCCATATGGCAGGCAATCAGACTTCACTTCGGGTTTCAGACAAGCGGCGCTCACTTCACAGATTTCGCCGACATAAAAATTGAATCAGACGAAAACCACGAGGACCTATTCCAACGCCTCGTGGCGTTCGTTGATGATAGTCTGCTGACAGTGGGTGGCGGTATATCACACCACGACGAGTTCCCGACCGTAGATGAGGACTTATCACCGTCGCTAGAGAACATGGTTGTATTGAGCTGGCTTAGACTTATCCAACAGGAGCTACCTAGACTCGTAAAACAGCGCTACGGAACCGAACTGCGGAGCCGCACACTAGCCAGTCTTAAACCAGAGATCTCTCAGGCCCTGGGGTCCCTACTGGACGAGATCCATTCTATGTCAGAGACAAAAATCCTGAGACAGTCAACCTACTACCAACCACGCACACGCTCTGGGCCCGCTCGCCCACAAAGCTACCAACGAACCCAACGAGCAAAACAATGCCCACTCTGTAAGCTGATTGGTAGACCGATAGTAGACCACTATCTAAGCGCTTGCAAGTACTTGCCCGAGCAAGACAGACTGTTCATGACTAAGGCACGCAACGTGACAGGACTAAACTGCGAAGATAGCGGAGACGATGAACCACCAGTGAATGACGACTACGTCAATGACGTACAAAACGTGTCGGCGACTTGTCGCGTAAATACGAAACAGTCGCCATTCTTCAAGGCGTTCCATCGTCATCACCCAATACGTCTTACCCTCGACACTGGGGCCGAAACCAACATGATTAGAGAGACGGTGGCCAGGTCAATTGGTGCCAAAATCACCAAAAGCTCCCAGCTCGCAAGACAAGCTGATGGTGTAACCCCACTCAATGTAGTCGGAGAAACAAGGCTCGTGTTATCGCGGGATAATCTTGACCTACACCTCGATGCCCTTGTCGTTAAAGACTTGGATGTCGATGTACTTGCGGGAACACCATTCATGACAACCAATGACATATCCGTTCGTCCCGCCAATAATCAGATCAGCATTGACGAAACTGTGATACACTACGGGATGGAGAACGTCAACCGTTCCCAATATCACACGATTCGCAGAGCGCAGGCCTACGTGTTGCGTGCGCCACCCGCGTCCACTACTGTTTGGCCAGGCGACTACATAGAACTGTCTATTCCATCAGCACTCGACGATCTTGTAGTGGCGATCGAACCTCGTAACGATCATAAGTCAATATTGCACTACCAAGATTGGCCCCAACCTACCATTGTCCAGGCAGTCGGGGACAAAATCCGTTTACTAAACACGTGTACACATCCCTTGAAAATAGGACGCAACGAGGACTTTTGCCAAGTGCGTGGTACCACAGCATGTGACACCAACTACGTGGAAGACATCGTAGTCAAAAACACAAGCACACACGCAGCAGACGTGCAATTTTCAGACACTATCGAACTAGACAGTGGCAACCTCTTGTCTGACGACTTGCGCAACCAGTTCCGCAATCTGCATCAACAATTTGACACCGTGTTCAACTCGAAAATCGTAGGATACAACGGGAATGCGGGCCCATTCACAGCAACTGTAAACATGGGACCACTCCAACCCCCGCAGCGAAAGGGGAGGTGTCCGCAATACGCTCGCGACAAACTCGTCGAACTTCAGGAAAAGTTTGATGATTTGGAGGCGGCCGGTGTATTCCGTCGTCCAGAAGATATCGGGGTGGTGGTCGAATACCTTAACCCGTCATTTCTCGTACGCAAAGCTAATGGAGGATCACGACTCGTCACTGCCTTCACGGAAGTAGGACGTTACAGCAAATCGCAGCCTTCTCTCATGCCAGACGTGGATTCGACACTAAGATCCATAGCTTGCTGGAAGTACATCGTTGTATCAGACTTGACGAATGCATTCTATCAGATCCCTCTATCGAAGGACTCAATGAAATACTGCGGAGTTGCGACACCCTTTCGTGGAGTTCTCGTGTACACACGATGTGCCATGGGCATGCCCGGCTCGGAGACGGCATTGGAAGAACTCATGTGCCGAGTCTTTGGTGATCTGTTACAAGAGGGCGTCGTCGCCAAGTTGGCTGACGATTTGTACTGCGGGGGCAACTCGCCACAAGAGCTACTAGACAACTGGAGTCGTGTCCTTGATGCCCTTGCTCGATGCGACTTACGACTTTCAGCAAAGAAGACCAGGGTTTGCCCCAAATCAACGACCATCCTAGGCTGGGTGTGGTCAGAAGGTACACTACATGCCAGTCCTCACCGCATCGCTATTCTGGCATCGTGCACACCGCCACAAACCGTTCTGGGACTTCGTTCCTTCGTTGGAGCATATAAAGTGTTGGGACGCGTCATCTCTCAGTGTTCCAAAGTACTTGCACCCCTCGAGTCGTACATTGCGGACATGAAATCACAGGAGACATCGACATGGACTGATGACATCCGCGAGGCGTTCCGTGTCGCCCAAAACACACTCTCCACCAACAGATCGATCACATTACCGCGGCCCAGTGACCAACTATGGATCGTTACCCACGGTTCGGTTACCAAACGTGGCATCGGATCCACACTATACGTTTCGCGAAATGGACAGACCCGTCTTGCCGGGTTTTTCAGTGCCAAACTAAAGAAACACCAAGTTACATGGCTACCCTGCGAAATCGAAGCGTTAGGTATTGCTGCAGCAGTCAAACACGTCAGCCCGTACATCATACAATCAAAGTCGAAGCCGTGTCTACTCACCGACAGCAAACCGTGTGTGCAGGCCATTGACAAACTATGCCGTGGCGAATTTTCATCTAGCCCTCGCGTGACATCGTTTCTGTCAGTTGTCGCCCGATACCAAGTCACAGTGCGCCACCTGGCGGGTTCATCAAACATACCATCCGACTTCGCAAGCAGAAACGCACCGGAATGCCATGAACCACATTGCCAGATATGCTCTTTCATATCGCAAATCGAACAATCTGTCGTTATGAGTGTTGCTGTGGAAGATATCATATCCGGCTCCACTCGCCTTCCGTTCACGAGCAGGTCCGCATGGCTCTCTACACAATCAGAGTGCCCTGACCTACGGCGCGTCAGAGCTCACCTAAAACAAGGCACACGTCCATCCAAAAAAGTAACCAATGCCAAGGACGTAAAACGTTACTTATCTACTACAACGTTGGCTCGCGACGGCGTCATCGTTGTCAAGTGCGACATACCATTCGCGCCAACCAAAGAACTTATCGTAGTTCCACGACAAGTGTTAGATGGCTTACTAACAGCGATCCACCTAAAGCTGAGCCACCCATCAAAACACCAACTCAAACTCGTAGTTCGTCGTAACTTCTTCGCATTGGACATCGACAACGCGATTGAGCGAGTGACCGACGCATGCCATACATGCATGTCACTAAAAAATATCCCGACTACACTCATCGAACAAACAACGACCGACGCTCCCGAAGCGATTGGTGTTTCGTTCGCAGCAGATGTTATCAAGCGTAACCGACAACTCATATTTGTCGTCCGCGAAACCGTTAGCTCATACACTTCTACGTGCATCATCGAGAGCGAACGCCATGACGCGTTACATGACTGCCTCGCTCGACACTGCATAGAGTTTAGACCCCTCGACGGGCCTCCTGCGATTATCCGTGTGGATCCAGCCCCAGGGTTCATCGCTCTCGTGAACGACCCAACTCTGCTACGTTTGGGTATTCGTTTGGAGATAGGGAGAATCAAAAACTCTAACAAAAACCCCATAGCCGAGAAAGCTGTGTCAGAGGTTGAAGATGAGCCGCTACGACAGGAGCCTGGCGGGGGACCGGTGTCACCTCTTATACTGGCAATTGCTACCTCTCAACTCAACTCCAGAATCCGCGGTCGCGGCTTATCGGCACGCAAAATATGGTTCCAACGAGACCAGTTTTCCAACGCGCAGTTGCCTATTTTAGATCGTGCCATCATCGCTGAACAACATCAGTCTCGCCTACAAAATCACGCACACAGCCAGACGTCGAAGGCTCCTCGCGGCAAAGAGGCGCCTGTACCGATAATTCATGTTGGTGACTTGGTTTACGTACTATCCGACCGCAATAAGTCGCAAGCTCGAGACCGCTATCTAGTCACTTCTTTCGAAGATAGCTGGTGCTACATTCGCAAATTTAGCTGATCTCAACTACGCACTTTATCATACAAAGTGCGACTATCCGAGTGCTATTTAGTACCCGGTCATGTGTCGACCACACTACCCACGCGCCATCGTGAGGATGGAGATGACACGGAAGACGTCCCGCCATACGAAGATGACACCCCGCCTGATGTCCAAGCGAATGCAACTCCACCCGAAATCCCATTAATGATCGCAGCACCGCCCCAGGTTCCACTGACGATCACAGCGCCACCTGAGGCCCCTACAACCGCGCTACCGAAGCCGCCAACCACACCCAGTGACAACGTGAGGCCCACTCGACCCATCCGCAGACGTAATAAACTTGCATATCTACAAGACTATGAGTTATAATACATGTGCCATGGACCTATTGACTCTACTGCATATTTTGTGTGGCATATGCCCATATTGACTCTACTGCATATTTGTATGTCATATGGACTATCACGTTATAACCTTACAAGCTTATGTGCTATTATTAGATCAGTGAAGGAGAAAAGAAAGTGGTCACGCCATATTGGATAAGTATCACATTTCCGCTTCCTGTATGATTGCGTCTGTACGTCCTCTGGCCTCGACTTCCGCTTTGAGATAAGTCTGTTCAATAAATGTTCTCGTCGTTATCGAGTCTTTCCTTTCTATATTGGCGCAGACATTTGAACCGTAATCGTGCATAAATTATGCTTACACGCATCCGTTCCCATACCTGTTATAATGCAGTCTTGTGTTAGGCATTTCGTCGAGCCGTCCGTGACCGAGGCTTGTTGACCTGCATTGACAAACACATGATATGGATAACACAATTAAACACTACATATCTTCACCATTGACATTATAATTTTAGATGAAGAAGACAAGACATTTACATTACAATTATTGATACACTATTGTAAATGGCATCATATATAAAGTACCACAACTAACAGAAACATGTTGTTTTCAGTTCACTTACACATAGGACCTGCAAGTTACTACACCTGGCACATTGTCACCTCAGTCCATCAGGCACATGGAACAAACGAGTTACAAGACCAGGTAAACTCACCAGGCCTATCAACACAACACATTGCATTAGTAGTCCTAGATTAATCATTTGTAATATTATTTAGCTTACGAAATAGTTGAGGTTGTTTTGTTTAAAGACTAAGCGAAATTAACCTTTTTAATTCCCAAACTGAATGAAATATACTCTTAAAATGGTGCCCTGATATTCAACTAATTTTAACCCATTCCGTCACCCTGTTCAAGGCCCCTTTTATTTGCTAGTCGCACTTTTCTGCACAGTTTGTTGCGACACCTAGCGATCGAGGTGACGTCACCCCAGGTAGCACCGCTAGGATTTAGCATGGCGCGCATCTATGTTGGTGATTCAGGCCTTACCTATAATTGCAACCGCGGAATTGAATATTATTTTGTTATATCACCGTAAAGATAATAATATTGCCTATAAATGTGTCGCTTAATGCACTCAGGAATTGTGTTTACTTGTTGAGTTAGTGCCGTTTGAACATTGCGAATACATAAACTTGCAATGGGATTTGATATTTTCATGTACAGTCTGAAACAACAAGCCGTATCGCCGCTCGCCGTTCTAAAGGATACGCAAATCAAAACGTTTGAGCGGGTTTAGTGACATGAGTTCACAGTTAACAGACTTTATATTTGGCACATTACTTGTATTACGTTTACGTATACGAAGTTTCAAAGACATTAAAAATTGCATCTCAGTTACTCTTTACGACTCAAGTTGATAACATCACGTTTTGAATGTCTTATATGTGATTGTTCCTGCATGTAATTGAGTGGTAGAAGAAACGGCGTATCGTATAGCCACGTTAATGTTGGTAATCGAGGCTACATTGCTGTCCAGCTTCCTTGCATCAGCGTTCGACATAACTGCGGGCCCGCGGGCCTGGGGCCCTTAACTCTTCCGTCGGGCCATCGACTGCCACAAGTCACAGGCCCGGTTGGTCCACATGGAATTGTTTTACATAATTATTTTATCTCCAAATCTTGCCATAATTGTGTTAGCGAAGACTAACAGGTACAACAAGAGAACAGCTGCAAGAGTGGAACGGTGAAGAGGTGTTCTAAAAGCATGGGCTGAAGAATAAACGTTGCTCGGTTTATTACAAGAAAGAGGGGTCGAACACAATGTTGGAGGTGAAGGAGATCAAACATGTGGATGCCTTTGTGTGCATTGGTGGACTGGTAGATTGCATGACTACCAATGGTGTGCGTGTTTAGGTAGAAGTGCGGCGAATGATGTCTAGAAGACGGTGCGAATGCACGGGAAAGGCAGATGTGTCATGGCAGACAGGGATATATCAAACAAGTTAAAAGGAAAAGTCTTAAAAGTCATGTTTGTTGGGGCCGGAATCAGTCTCCCGAGCTAGTAACCGTATTAGACTACTCCTGGTGTATTGTCAACACAAATGTACGGATGTGTGCTGAATCAATGGTACTTCGTCCCACTTACTGTCTTTGCTGGTCTTGATTGAAGGAACCAGACTACATCAGTGCGCACTTCCAAGAACATGCGCTTAGGCCATTAGCTCCACCTGCCTCCGCTATTACCTACACTACACATTTGTATACTATTTGAATATATCGTACTCCATTGTATTATTTTTGATATTTATCAACACCACGCAGATAGAGAACGTTGAAAGCTACGTCTATATGGGACAGCGATATATTATTATATTAGCATCATTCGTTAAACACCGCGACATATTCAAGGGTAACTTCCAGCGAAGACATACGGCACGGTAGCATGGGCACTTACCATCCAGGCAAAGAACAAGCTAGCAGCCGCTCAAACAAAGATCGAAAGAAGTATGTTAAACATCACATATTGGGAGAGAAAAACAAACATCTGGTTAAGACAGAAGACAAAGGTCATAGACGTGATATAACAAATCAGAAAACAGAAGTGGACCTGGGCAGGGCACATCAGCAGACTACGGGATAACCGATGGATATCGCGTATCACTACCTGGAGACCTCACGAAAGGAAACGATCTAGAGGAACACCGACGAGACGGCGGAGAGACGAACTAGACGAGTACTGGAAGGGCACCATCTGGAAGAGCATAGCGCAGATTTGGAAACGACGTGCTGAGGCTTTCGCCCAACCATGGGACACTACGGCTGCACAGTGGTCATGATGATAAATATTTTGAAGGTATATATCATTAACCTTCCTAAGGTGACGGCAGTGGTTTAACTGCTAGGATTGCCGGGCCTTCAAAACTTTTGTCGGGCCCGTGACATTTTCAGGTTACAGGCTCGGTTGGCCCTTGGCATTTTGAGCCTTATCGTTAACACCGCCTTGCATGCGTGGTAATATCTCTAGTGTTCGAGTGCAAAGCATTCTGCTCTCGCTTAACTTAACTGACTGTTGTTCAGCTGCACCACATCGCCAAGAAACTATGCCATATTTCACTGTCAGTTGGCATCACGCACAGTGGCGCAGTGGATAGAGTATTGGCTTTTTAATCGGAAGAGCCCGGGTTCGATTTTTTTGCTGCCGTTTCGTACCTTGGGCAAGTTAGTTCATTTTACGTTGTTCCAGTTCACTCAGTCGTATGGATAAATACCTGGCAATCGACAGCGGTGAACATCTGTGTTTACCAATAGTATTTATGCATTAATTTCAGCGTCGCTGAATTATCCCCTAAGATGTCGAGATGGTGGTCGATTAAACAGATCTGCCAGGTAATAAAGCATAAAGCGTTTTGAGCAGTCCTCAGGATTGGCTAGTGCGCTATATAAGAACTCACCTTTACTTCATATAAGGCATTATGCCAGCATTTACTATAATAAAACTATTCAATGCGATAGCATAAGTATTTTATAAATAAATTACGTTCCTAATAGTTTTATAGCAAATAAAAGATGTTGCCAAAACGTAATCGGTTGTTAGTCATTTTATGTATAACTCCTGTCAATATATTCGGAGTTAAGAGTTGATTCGAATGGTTCGCATTAACTGAAAATACGTGCTTTATTTGACTTAACACGATAATAAATTTAGTTGGACACCTGCTTTTATACAGCAATTGTCATTGTAACTATTACAGAATATATGGCGTTCATATAAGTCCTGTACATTGCTCCTTTTCAAGTAATTTGTCTAGAGTGTAGAGGCGGAATTTACACTACTTGTCGATAAGTCGAGTGATATCAATGAATAGTGTACTCTATGTAAGGAGCGATACGATACTTTCGTTTACATTTCACTATAGGGAATGCACTCTTGTAGGCCGTACGTGTTTCTAACGTCATTTGATACACCATGTTAAGGTCAAGTATGTATTTAGATAACTCACTGCATCTATATATATATATATATATATATATATATATATATATATATATATATATATATAGATGATATATAATTATATAGTTGCTGTCGTTGCTATTTTTTTTTTCTTTTGTATTATTACTACTATTAGCAGTTGTTACAACGACCAAGTAAGGGGCGTCGGCGTTGTACAGACGAAGGTTGGTCCTTCGAACATATAAACGCAGACGACTAGTATTGCACGACAGCAAGACAGGAACCACACTGCTAAACTGTACAAAAACAGATAGTTTCCCATTAATATTTTTTTCTTCTGGTGTCGCTGTAATTAGTCAATGGAGCCAAGATAGGCGTGCTGCAGTGAGTTATCTAAATACATACTTGACCTTAACATGGTTTATCAAATGACGTTAGAAACACGTACGGCCTACAAGAGTGCATTCCCTATAGTGAAATGTAAACGAAAGTATCGTATCGCTCCTTACCTAGAGTACACTATTCATTGATATCACTCGACTTATCGACATATATATATATAATACTTCTACAGTGCCTATATACATAGGAACCTAATATTAGAGGAGCAACTAACACGAATATAATTAACAAAGCCGCACAAAATTCATCAGTGGAGCAGGTGATCACCGAAGATTTAGATGGGAATGCACTTTAAAATTTAACATGTCTGGATTTTTGTAACGGAAGGTTTAGTTGTTCGGATGATTTTAAAGTAAATGGAATTTCATTCAAAAGTAGTTTTTAAATATGGCAAGCCAGGATTGGTAGTTCACCTCACTACCCTAGTTTGCATGCGGAATCATTTACACTTCGTCCCACTTGTTTTGTCAGGCGCTTGTTTGGTTTTATGCGCAAACATTTTTAGGCTTAGGACTAGAGTTAGGTTGAAGGTACTTTTGACAAGATTGACATCAGGTGTTTATGTGCATTTGTACGTGGAGATTTAGCAAATACCCCAGGGATGCTGTATAATTTCCTATTCGACCAGCGACGAGAGCTAGTAACAGAAAACTAACGCCAAGCACCCGTATGTAGGTCCCGAAACGCCTAAAACTAAACGGTCCTAAGATAATTGGGTAAAGTCCCCAGCGATAAATCAACGTTTCGACAAGTCGATATGCAAGGGAGTACTGATAAAAAAGGTAACAAGTTAAGTTCTTATATAGCGCAGTAGCAGTATCCAGTCCTTATGACTACTTAAAGTGCTTTATACTTTACTCTCTGGCCGACCTGTTCAATCGAACGCCATCTCGACTTATCTTGGAAGAATTAAGCCACGCTGCAATTAATGCGCGAAAACCATCACTACACAACAATTCACCACTGTCTATAGCAGGCACTTATTCATACATCTGAGTGAACTGGAGCACCGTAGAGTGAACGAACTTGCCCAAGGTTCGACACGGCAGCAGAGAATTCAAACCTCGGTTCTCTCACTGTGCTACTGCGCTCCACACTGGTGAAGTCGGCTACATTCGCTGGATTGCGAGCACATCCACGAAACCAGTTTCTAGTAGTGTTTGACGTGATGTTTTGAAACGATCCCTGCAGTAGGTCAGCAAATGACACCTGGTGGATCAGGTGTTATGCCTCAAGTCAACAGCTCCGACACCGGTCGTTCAAGTGTTATTTGCATACGCAGACGAGATTATTTCTTCAAGTGTACGAATTACCAAAGTTACCGAGGTGGAGTAGCTAGCCGAATGACAAGAATACAACAATAGTTATTCAAAATTCTTATTATTCACAGTTTTAATTAGTAATTAAACGATTTTGGTATCATTCTTATTTTGTGGTCGCGTATCATTAATACAACTAAAACCAATTAACGATCGTACGTAACTTTTTTAATGTGTATATAATATATGTGCACGTTTTGTTCAATCATTCTCATGTTGTCTGATGTTCTACCTATGGACCTGTTCACAAACGCGCGCGCGTGTGTGCGTATGTACGTGTGTGTGTGTACATGTATGTGTGTGTGTGGTTGTGTGTGTATGTTTTGTGGCGAGTGTGGTTACGCTTGTGTCTGCGTGTGTAAATGCGCGTGCGTGTGTATAAATTATGTCCGAGTTTATTTGCACACGTGCGTATGTGCGTATGCGTCAAAAGTGGTCGTGGCCGAGTTATGTACCATGTCACTATCAGTCTACGTATCTCTTCATGTTCGAGTATCAGTACTGTATGCCTTCTTAGAGACGTCCTGGTTAATAATTGTGTTGGTCCACTGTCTTCAGTAAGTACTGTCTTAAATTACGAAACGATCACACCACGTCGTATTCGTGCTACTGTCAATCCGCACCTGACTAGACATTCCTGAGCTCAAATGCGACATTCATGGTGTACTCACGCGATTTCGCAAGAGCAGCTGAAGTGGTTGCAACAACGACAACCATGGCGACGGTGACGACGAGCAGGACGATGAGAATCACGAGTAGACGAAGCTCGATCACCGTCCGCCTTGCCCACCATGACCGCTTCGTGTCCTCGGTCACCGTGAAACTATACACAAACATCATGTTTTCCACACAGGGCGACACCAGTCCACATAACGTGATGGGCGATAACAGTGGAAATGTTGAACCAAAAGAAGGAATAATGTGAAACATAATTTGGACTACCAGCGGACCTCAATTGCGTATTTAGTTTCGCAAGAAACCAAATGTAATGTTATGCAGTTTGTATATACTTTCCCGTTTGTTAACTTGCCCTATGTTCCCTTAATACACGTGGAACATTTGGAATTTATCCATCAACCTGAAAAGGGTATACATTTACCTGACTTATGGAATGCGACTCCTCTCCATGGAAAAACATAAGCGGGTCTAGGGGGCCTGGGGGCACGTGCCCCCTAGAACTAGAACAGTGACGTGCCCCTAGACCTTTTGAATGTGACCTCATTATTGAACTTACGGCGGCGCAGCGGCAACGTTTATCAATTGCACCAAACCCCGTCTTCCAATGTCATCAGTCAAGCCGAGACAGCGGAGAAGCTGAAGTTACGGCGGCGCGGCGACAAAAAATTAAAGTGTTCTAAACAATTTGGTTCGGTGGATGTTTTTGTGCCCTCCCCCAGACTACACTCTCTGAAGCCGCCTTTGAAAAGGAAGTACGTCTCAACTAACTCAGTTTAAAGAGGGTATATTTCTTACAAAAGTCTAAACTTTGTTTGTGGCAGGCAGTTACACAAATTCTCAGGGTTGGTTTGCTGACCTTGTGAATTGAGTGGCCGGCTATATTTAAACACTTGTTCTTTCACGTGTGGTCGAGTTACGTAAGTACTATGTTTCTGCACATGAGAACAGGACGTGACTTGCAAGATGACAGAGCGTCATCGCGTGCGCACGTAGGATAAAATAAATAATCCTATCTGATATAAAATAGTTGTGTGTTTACTTGGTAAGTCAAGGGTTAAATCTATCCTAATCCCTTCACCACAACACGACACCATATCTATCCGGATCAAGTGGTGGGTTAATACTTTCCAGTGCATTATGCCGAAGTAATAACTTTGCACCAAGAAGTATACCAATTCCTGGCTACAGTTGCTGATACACTTTATTTGATACATAATTTTCAATTCATGACTGTCTCTAGCTAATTAGCATTAAAATTGATACTCCTTATAATAGTTAAATGCACAGAACAGCGAATGTCTAGATATTAGAACACCCGAATTCACTCTAAATATTTAGAGTTGAAGTTCAAGAAAAGAAATATGGAATAATGATGTGTAACGAGACAGTCTACTTCAGTTAGGTATTGCATAAAATACTCCCAAAACATGAGCCAGTGTCTCACAATTGACTTGTAATCGTTAATTATATTATGCGAAGCAAGCAGTACCGGATTCCTTGAAAGAAAATAATTGTCTCGTAAACATGTAATATAACATTGTTTATAACTGATAACCTTTTCCATAATGTATCTTCTTTCATCAACTAAAATGGCAGTCACTTGGTCAAAATTTAAAGAAATATACTAATTAACAGTATCCGAACAAATATATTTTTTAAGAGTTTTTCTTTGACAAATCGCCAACGACTTAAACCGAGTTAACCTTACCCATAGGCGCGGGAACGTGGGGGGGGGCAGGTCCACCCAGGAATTTCGCTAGGTGGCTGACCTATGGTTTTGCTCTCCCAGTGAATCTGAGGGTGGGTTTTTTGGAGAGCCCTGGGGAAGTGAGCCACAAGGGGGGCGCAAATCGAGATTTTCGGAGAGCCTGAAAGTTTATTTTGGGCGAGCTTCAAGGGGGGTTGGAAATCGAAATATACGGAGAGCCTCAAGGCGGCTCAGCCCTGCCCAATATTAATTTCATCCCCGCACCGGTGTACGTACCTCTGGGGCTCGACTGCCGACGCTGTCATCTTGCCGTCGCGTTGTCGCTGACTACAGTTAAGATAAACACCGATCCACCGAGACTGGACGTACCTGTGTCAAGGACCTCTTTATAGATGCGGGGCGACTACCGTAAGTGTTGAACGAACGACATTGAGCGGTAAGAAAGCTCTTACATTCGTAGGTCACAAAGGTGTGTGTGTGTGTGTGTGTGTGCGTGTGCGTGTGCGTGTGCGTGTGCGTGTGCGTGTGCGTGTGCGTGTGCGTGTGCGTGCGTGTGTGAGCGTGTGCATGTGTGTGTGTGTGTGTGTTTGTGTATTTGTGTGTGTGTTTGTGTGTGTACGTGCTTGCGTGCGTGCTTGCGCGTACATGTTTGTGTGTGTGTTTGTGAGTGTGTGTGCGCGTTTGTGCGTGTATGCATGCGTGCGAGCGTAGATGTGTTCGTACGAACTCTCGTGGCGGTCGGTCATAGCAGACGGTTGAATGACGCGTAGGTACATGAAAACACAGAATGTATGCTACGAGTTCAGATCCCGCAATTCCCGTATGCGTCTTTTATGACATGCGCACAACTCGTATCTTCCCACGAGTGGAAAGGCTACAATAATGGCGCAATATGATGACCCTGACCAAAGGCATCAAAATACTGTCACCTACCGTAGTTAATCCTTTGGCGAAGACCGGTTATTTTTCACTTATATCACCTCTTCTCACTTGCCTCTTCTTCTTATTGCCCTTGCTCCCTTGCGGGTGGACTTCGGTAGCTTATTCTGCTTTGCTTGTTCGTGCTCTCCGTCTCACCCTGTCCTCGGCAATGACCCCCCGCTCTTTGTTGTTTGCACCTGCCCTACAAAGGTTTCGTTTCACGCTGTCGTGGCATAGTAGCCTTGATGTTCTTCTTCTTCTGCCGCCCTCTGCTTTCAGTCTCCTTGCCCATTTCATGTTCAGTCAGTCCATCTCACTCTGATGCCTACTACTTTCATATTACGTTTTTTCATCCTCTGTCTTCTCTCAATTCCTTTATCGTCTCCGGTTACTTTGTATATTCTCCAGACACAGTTGTTTTCTGCTAAGTATTTTGTACCAGTTAAAATGACACAATCTGGTTGTGCTATTTAGAAAATGCATGCCAAGCGATAACAAGATGATATGATAATCATTACAAAGTGACATATTCGACGCAACAATCCACGATAGCGTTCAAAATAGCTACAGCATAGACCATAACTTATACAGGTGTAATGGTCGCAAGCGGTCCAGTAAATGCTAATTTAGAGGTGTATATAAAATATCACTGTACCTATGCATTTGTAACATGTAAATGTCATGTTGTGTAGTTACCGATAACCTGTAACTTGTATAACTAGCATTCATTGTTGCAATCGTAATGCATATTATATTTGTGACAAAGGTGTTAATTGGTGTGAATTTGAACTGCTGGTTTTTCTCCATCTGCCCTTCGTGTTGTGGTTCTTTTTTCCTCTTCCACCATGGGATATAGGTATTACATATATTGTTGACGAAAAATCTTATCTACCAAATGGTAACGTATTTCGATGAATTGAGAAACGTTCGCCAGATGGCTCCACTATATCACTCACTACGTTCAATTTATTATTGTCAGTTGCACGTAACGACATTGTTGGCGGCAGCAAGCATTCAGTGTTCAGCGGGAACGACTTTATGATCAAAATACTGTAACAATATTAGCTGTTTCCCTCGGTGTGTTGATCCATAGGTCGATGTAAACTGGTGTAGATAATAACCTCAAGCCCCAGTTGCAGGGTGATGGATCAAAGCTTGAATTGGGATTAACTTTCTTCAGCTCTGTCGGTAGTTATAGACAATTGTTTTAGGGTTGGTTTGCAGATATCAAATCTTCCACGCTAAAATGTAGTGCCGCAAAATGTCATATGAGACCAATTGAAGATGGCAATACCATGGCACAATGCCTTCCCTGTAAATAGGCCACTATTTGTGACGAACGCGGGCGTTTCGCGTGGATGTCAATCGTCCTAAGGAGCTATAGACTTGTCCAGATAGCAAGTATCCGGAAGGGTTTTTCTCCAAAACGCTGTCAATTCACCAGAGGGACCTATCTTGGAGGACGCTTATCCTCTGTTTACCCTCATAAAATGTCTGATATAAATTGAATTTGCACAGTGGTCTGCAATGGATCCAGTAGTCACCACAATGCCCCGTTGCAGTTATAATTAAAATATACAGTTGTCAGTTGTGTGCACGTTGTATTCCTGCTAGATGAACAGCAATATTTTTTAATCGTTGACCATATCAAGTTTCATAATTGAACAATTTACCTAATACGTATGCATTGTTAACTATACAAATGTGCGTTTGTGAAATACAGGTCTGATCCTAACAGAATAACCTACAACCAAAAATAGATAAGCGAAAAACTCAAAAACTCGTCCCAAAACACTCATTTTAGCGGTTACTAGAACCCTTACACCTCGTCCGATCCCAACGATCTTGATATCGTTTGAAAGCTTACGCTTTCGGCTATTCTAACCTATAAATGGTTTCCTGATATTCTTTCCTAACATAACCTATAAAAGGACATACAACCATGCCGTTTTCGGTGTATTAGACACTGGCGAACGATGTTGTTCGTCAAAACCATTTACCCATTGAGGCGCTACTTTCTGATTTCTTGCTATAAGCTCCACCTACATTTAAACTGCGGCGAAACTGACAATCTCGAAGTCGGCGTGACGTCACAATCACGTATATCAACCACCCAATGTAAAAAATTTTTACCTTTAGCAAAACATGTACATATATTATGCAAATGAGACGCAGCACCGCAATCGGAAAATTTGTGTAGTTAGTAACCGCCGCCAACATCGTTCAGAACCGAAAATATCACGATCGTAGGTCCGTTTATAGATGTTCTAGGAAACTCTAGATAGACATTTGAATAACAGAAAGTGCAAGCTTTCATACCGCACTAAGATCATCGGGATCGGACGAGCCGTGAGGGTGCTAGCGACCTTTGCGTTTAACGTTTTTGGACTTGTCTGGAGTTTCGCTCGAGCTCGCTTATCTATTTTTGCTACAAAATGAATTGGATGAATGAATAAGTTTAAACATGTAACGAATACATAAATGTATGATAACATTCTATCACAACTAAAATATGTTTGGGGATATTGTCTTTTAGAGGAGCATTTTCAGCGAACATGTGTGTTTTTGGGGGGTCGGGCTTAATAATCAACTTGTTGTTATTTTTATAATGGAAGGAAATTAATATTTTATGAAAATCTATGTTGTTTGTTATCGTAAAAAGTGTAATTTTATTATTGCTTCTAGATAATTGCCCTTTTATTAAAGAACTGGTCAATTCGTATCGAAAATGACAAAATAATCCATAACAATGTAAGCTACTGGGGATAAAGGTCCAGCAGGTCTTTGTGTTTGGCAACATAATACATACTGTATCTTAAAGCACTAATTTATTGGCAGTTTTGACAAACTCAAAAGTGTTCATACATATCTTAACGTACTTCATATATGGCTCCTTATGGAAGGAGGCCGGGAAGTGGAAAGAAAGGTTGGTGCAATCCTGAGGGATTCAATGTGACTCGCCAATTGACATATCCATCACTTGACCTGTTGCCTAGATAAAACTACGTCAAGCCTTCAAAAATGGATGCGGCACACATGGTGCATTATGTATTCCGTCGTAGGCCTATTTTCTGTTGAAATTCTTGCCACAAAAGCGTTTCTTTATGACAAAAACATAAGGCAAAGTTTCTAAAGTGACAACTGTATGCGGGGAACTTTGATTTATGAGATGTCACGCAGCAATGGTGATGTGATTCAGGAATATAACCGTTATCAACATTGGTGGCAAAGGTATAACTTGACAGAGGTCACGGGTAAAACACTGACTATGACGTACTGGATAGCAAAGACCCTATATTAATACAAGACGGTGCAGCGCGCGCTATTTACATTGTTCGAGGAAAGTACGTAAGCAGTTCGTCCGCCATTCTGGAGTTGCGCTAAGCCAGACCATACGCGTGCAGAAAATGCAGATCTTTGCATTATCACTGCTCAACATTTCCAACGATAATCTCAATAATTTAATTATATAAGAAGTGGTATAGCCTGATGATTATTCTGATGAAACACGACGAAGTTCAGTTGGCTCAATAAATAATTGCAACGTTTCTTACCTTAAGTTCTTACCTTAAGAACGGTCAATAATTGCCCAAGTTGAGCACTGAGACCGTCTCAAGGTTAGTTTTCTGTAGTGGTATTCCATTGTCTATTGCTTTTGCTGTTATTGTTGTTGCTATTTTTTTCTCTTTATCTTGTCTTTTCCGGTTTGCCTAGTCTCTAGGCTCGATTGTGTGCGTGCGTGCATGCATGCGTGCGTGTGTATGTGTTAGTATGTGAAGTTGTAGTTGTAGAGGTCTGGATGGTCTCTCCAGTCTCTTTGGAGGCGGGACTTCAGCTGATTGACTGTCTGTGCTTGGACTGTGTCTTCTGATAATGCATTCCAGGATATATCTGGTCGTTGTAGGTCGTTCGTAAAAAGATCAAATCCTGGTATGTGGAGGATTTCCAAGTTTGGTACATTTCCATTTTTAGGTTTTATCTCGTTGAGAGCAATCACATCGTATTCTTGCGCAATGGTGTATAGTTCATCATATTTGCTAAGTATCGAGTTGTCAATGTTGGTGTAGTATGTTTCTACGTGATTTGTTTGCAAATTTCATTATTTTGAATTGTGATAGGTAAACAAACTTCAAGGATTACGTTAGTATCTTTCATTTTATATGACGCATCATAGCTTGGTGATTATTCTGATGAAATAAGGTGACTGAACAAATACGCTAACATCGCGCGCTGCCGGTCCCGCATGCGCAGGCGCTTGCCTCCCGAATGGCTGACAAAAACCTTCAGTGTAGACTGCCATTTTCTCGCTCAGTGACGCCTCCTGTCCAAATAGAGGCTCCTTGCTGGATAGGTCAATTGAACGCACCATGTTTTGTTTGGCAACACGTCACGTCAATGGAGGTAAATTGTTGTAGATATAAATTACACTAGAATAAATGCTAAATGTACAGGTCCATATTTTATCGTCCTCGCGCGCCTCACAACATATCACTGCTACAACTCTTTCCGTGGTTACGTTTTTATTTCTACAAGCAAGCGTACTACGACACTCCTCACGTTTCGTTGACCACTACGTCATATGCTGAGAATGTCCGTCACAAATGCATCATTACAAAACATTCCACAATCGTCAATGGCAGTTTACAATTACACATGCATTGTGTGGTGTGCTTAAATGTAATAATAATTGATGAGTTAAAAACGCGTCGATATAAGAAGTTGATTATGAATCACGTGCTGCGTTAGGTTCTTCAAAATGTGTGAGAACATAATGATTTATAGTGTTGCTAAATTATATGGCAGGCAAAATATTGCTAACAGAAACATCAGAAACAAATGCGATGACGTAGACTAGGAGAAGGATTTTAAACATCAATTCAGTATGTTACCAGAGATTGAACGCGGGACACTCATACATGCTCCGCTTTAGCACAGAACGACAAGTACAAATACACGTTACGACTACATTGTCTATGGCGACTACAGTGAATGCTATTCCAAGTGGTGCACAACTAAATTATGTTCTAATATAAGGTCGAATTGACGACATAACCCGAGCTATTCTAAGCATGACTACATGCTACGTTGTCGTCGATGTTCCTACGCCGGCGAGACCGTGCAGTCGACAGCGTCATTGGTGGACGCTTGCGACGGATTCAACTACTCACTAAACAACAACGCCGCGTTTCGGTGCATGTTCAACATCGGCATGCTCATCTGTAGACAATGTCATCTCTCGTTAGACACGATTTAATAACGTCAACAAGAAAGTTTGCTTTATGTTACTTCAGATTATTTTGGCCGCGTTTCTCAGCCTTCTTCCGTGGGTTTGTTATCAGTCTCTCAATAATGGGTACATTTGGCAAACAAGCCAGCAGGGCTTATTGCCCCACACAAAAACAATGGTCGTAAACATGCTTGTTACATTTTATTTTATAATTTTACTGATTTACCGGCATACGTTAACAATCGTCATCATAATGGCGACCGCCATAATTTGTGATTTCAGAATGCTTTTCGCGGGTGTCACTACTCCGTGATACTATCACGATACTATCACGATACTTTCACGATACTATCACAACTTTGTGAAAATATCGCCACATTAGGCCTAATGCAATAGTAACAGAACAATCGCAATGTTATCACAATAGTAAAATTATCCCCACATGCTTTGGACTATGAAAACACCTATTGCTGGTACATAACTGTATCGTGTCAAGTTTGACCTTCGTGCTTCTCTTTTTTCGAAACATGGGTAAGGAGAATGTACCTACATGCCCGTATCTGGCTAGGCAATGTGTGTATGCATGCATGCAGATATCACAAAGCTCGTGTGTGCATGCGCATGTATCGACACAAGGCACGAAGAGGACCCATTGCTTAGTTGAGTGAGTGAGCGAGTACTTAGCTTCTTAGAGTGTGACCCGCTGTTTTACAACCAATGCTATAATGCTTGCCTTTTGTTCGAACTCGATTTCTCCCGTCGCAGCAATCAATTTGTTCTGGTTCACAACTCCGCCTGTATCGAAGAAGACGACATTTGATGACAGTGCAATTGTACTGCATGTATTGCGGTAGTTATATGGTAAATGATTAGTAATATTATTACAAAATAAATATAAATAGCATATTATTCTTTCAAACTATGCGACTTCATATCGTGTTCAGTCTTGCTTGAAATATAAGCCACAACGCAACAGATAGCTCGTACGTGAAACACATAATTCATTATAAACTGTACGTGCAGCAAAACATTACTAATGTTAGTCGGATGTGTATTTGTGTGCGTGCATGCATGCTTAATGCATGTTTGCGTGTGTGCGTGCGTGTGTGTGCGTGTGTGCATCCGTATGTAGTGTTAGGTGCTGACTTGAGCATTCTCCCTCTTAATTTTGTACCACACAGACAAGTACCGACGAGGGTTAGTCGTATCGTCAGAACAGGTCGCTATAATGTTACTCTCGTTGAGGTAAACAATGCACTGTAGACTCGGAGGCATGCCCGTTTACTTACATCAAATCACATAATAATGCCATGAACATTTAACGTATCCTGACAGATATAAGACAGGTCGCTAACATGATAGCCACCCAAAATATACGTAACAAACAATATACCCTTACTCAGAGTGTAATATAACAAGTAATAAATCGCAGGAAGTAGCAACCGCCTATACATTACAAAAACATTATATTGAAAATGTGAAAACACGTAAATAATTTTTACGTCACACGTGTAGTTGCTATTTACAGACGCAGCATGCATAAGACAGAACTAACCGTTGGGTTTGACGACGTAATAGGTCAACAAAAGCTGGTTAGTTTTGACGCACGGGGTTGGGTACACAAACAACAACTGACCATTGATGTTCATCCCCACCAACGTGTTGTTCATAATGGCCACCAGTTGGTTGATCAGTGCAACCGTCTGTCAACGACGTCACAACGATTCGTGACACGGACACAGTCGTGAAGTAATGACCGAGTTTATATCCGGGCATGTGTGCATGTGTGCATGTTTGAGTGCATGCGTGAAAGTATGTGTGCATGCGTGTGTACACAAGCATACATACGTACGTACGCACATGCGGTCTGTCTATGTTGTGTGCGTGTGTTGTGTGTGTTGTGTGTGTTGTGTGTGTTGTGTGTGTTGTGTGTGTTGTGTGTGTTGTGTGTGTTGTGTGTGTTGTGTGTGTTGTGTGTGTTGTGTGTGTTGTGTGTGTTGTGTGTGTGTTGTGTGTGTTGTGTGTGTTGTGTGTGTTGTGTGTGTTGTGTGTGTGTTGTGTGTGTTGTGTGTGTTGGGTGTATTGTGTGTGTTGTGTGTGTTGTGTGTGTTGTGTGTGTTGTGTGTGTTGTGTGTGTTGTGTGTTGTGTGTTGTGTGTGTTGTGTGTGTTGTGTGTGTTGGGTGTGTTGTGTGTGTTGTGTGTGTTGGGTGTGTTGTGTGTGTTGGGTGTGTTGTGTGTGTTGTGTGTGTTGTGTGTGTTGTGTGTGTTGTGTGTGTTGTGTGTGTGTTGTGTGTGTTGTGTGTGTTGGGTATATTGTGTGTGTTGTGTGTGTTGTGTGTGTTGTGTGTGTTGTGTGTGTTGTGTGTGTTGTGTGTTGTGTGTGTTGTGTGTGTTGTGTGTATGTTGTGTGTGTTGTGTGTGTTGTGTGTGTTGTGTGTGTTGTGTGTGTTGTGTGTGTTGTGTGTGTTGTGTGTGTTGTGTGTGTTGTGTGTGTTGTGTGTGTTGTGTGTGCTGTGTGTTGTGTGTTGTGTGTGTTGTGTGTGTTGTGTGTATGTTGTGTGTGTTGTGTGTGTTGTGTGTGTTGTGTGTGTTGTGTGTGTTGTGTGTGTTGTGTGTGTTGTGTGTGTTGTGTGTGTTGTGTGTGTTGTGTGTGTGTTGTGTGTGCTGTGTGTGGTGTATGTGGTGTGTGTTGTAAGTGTTGTGTGTGTTGTGTGTGTGTGTGTGTGTGTGTGTGTGTGTGTGTGTGTGTGTGTGTGTGTGTGTGTGTGTGTGTGTGTGTGTGTGTGTGTGTGTGTGTGTGTGTGTGTGTGTGTGTGTGTGTGTGTGTGTGTGTGTGTGTGTGTGTGTGTGCGAGTGTGTGTTTGTGTGTGGAGGGGGTCTGTGTGTGTGCGTGTGTGTGTGTGTGTGTGTGTGTGTGTGTGTGTGTGTGTGTGTGTGTGTGTGTGTGTGTGTGTGTGTGTGTGTGTGTGTGTGTGTGTGTGTGTATGCGTGTGTGTGCGTGCGTATATGTGCAGTTATGTGTATATAAATATGTACGTGCAGACACATGTAAGCATCATGACCTCCGTCAGTTATTGCTATCTGTATTGTATTGGTCATCAATAAGCCGAGGTGTGTCTAGCCTGAGCACCCAAGCTGAACGACGTACTGACCACGGGCTTGTCGAGGGGGTCCAGCAGCACGGACACTGAGCAATCGAAGTGGTTCTTCGTGGCCATCTCCTGCTCCGTGATCGACATGTCCTAAGACACAGAAGCAAACATTACCAATTCAATTAAAACTACCAATACCAACTGCACCATCTTCAATGGCCGCGGTTTCCTACGCGAATTCAATCATCGATACACTAAACGGATCTAGCAATATGTATTACTGCATTATTGCTAATGTAAAGTGGCACAACAGGACAAATTAAAGAAACAATTACCAAAGATGGCCTATATTCGCCCCTGCTAGGATATGAGTGTTAAACTTACCAAACTGGGATCCAGTATCTGCTCTTGTGTGTTCTACACCAGCGACATGAAACGGACAACGCACAAGTGTCAGTCGTCTTGGTGAAAGTAATACGTTGCGCGTAGTAGTTTCTAGTTAAATTGAACATTTATCTGATACATTATTACAAGGAAGCAATGCAGTGCGTCTCCAAGTTGGCAGTTTAATTACTCATGCATGCGGCCGCATTTATCGGTGCATACGAAATGTAATAAATAGGCTAACTTCGTTTAGAAGGGTCGTAGGTTATGCTTTCGTCGTTAGGTGACATGTTATTGTCGGGTGTGTTTAAAATGTCTCAGAAGAAAATAGTAGCAGTATTGAATGTCTTATCTAGTTCTGTTACATTAAGTGATTAATTATACGATACAAGTCGCATTCTTACCGTCAAGGTGACTACTGTACCAGCTGAAACGAAAAAAAATAAAAATAGAATGCACATAAAAAATCCAAACACGTTATTCGAAAGTTCACAGTGTTGAATAACAAGATTTAACAAGATTGCCACCCAGAGAATTAACTCTAGGTAGCAGGTGGACAAGGAAGCCCTTGGCTTATCGAGAGTCCGACCTTTTTATCTATGTGTATCCCGCCCGTCTGAGGTATGTGTCGATTTTATTTTTAAACATATTCACGCTACTAGCACCCACACAATCAGCAGGTAATCTGTTCCATTCATTTACAGTCCTTTGTGAAAATGAAAACTTTCTTATATCCAATCTACTCAGCTCCTTTGCTAATGCAAGATCATGTCCTCTAGTCCTTCTATCTTTCTTAACTGAGAAAAACATATTTCTATCAATATTTTCATAATCCTTCAATATTTTAAACACTTCTATCTGATCTCCTCTCAATCTCCTGGTCTCTAGTGTTGTTAAACCGCATTTTTTTAGGCGTATTTCATAACTAAGATCCCTCAGATTTGGTATCATTTTAGTTGCTCTCCTCTGCACTCTTTCTAGCATATCTATGTCCTTCCTGCGATATGGCCTCCACGCTTGAATACAATATTCTAAATGAGGCCTAACTATTGTTTTGTACAACGGTATTATTAGCTCTTTTTCCTTATACGTTATGTTTCGCCTAATTAATCCAATGATTTGATTTCCCTTTGAAGCTGCAATTCCGCACTGCTCTGAAATCTTCATATCAGCACTAACGGTTAACCCTAAGTCCTTTTCTTTTACAGTAGTACTTAGTACAGTACCCCCCATTGTATATTCTACCTCTTCGTTCCCATGTCCTATGTGGAGGCATTTACATTTCCCAAAATTGAACATCATTTGCCACTTTTCAGAACATTTGATCAACCTGTCAAGATCATCTTGTAAATGCTGTCTATCTCCATCACTTTTAATCCTTCTAAACACTTTTGTATCATCCGCAAATTTCAACACCTTGCTTGTTATTTCATCATCCAAATCGTTGATGTATATTAAGAATAATATAGGATCTAATACTGATCCCTGTGGTACCCCACTCAATACCGATTTCCAGTTTGAAGCCTCCCCATCAACTACTACACGTTGTCTTCTGTCAATCAGCCATTGTTCTATCCAGTTTATTATACCATTTCCTATGCCATGGGCCTTTAGTTTAAGCAGTGATCTTTGATGTGGTACTTTGTCAAAAGCTTTTTGAAAATCTAAGTAGACGATATCTACTGGTGATCCCTCATCTACCCACTTAGTGATGTCTTCCAAAAAACATAACATATTTGTTAAGCATGACCTCGCTTTAAAAAACCATGTTGAGATGGGTTTATCAAGTTTTGTTTAACAAGAAAATCCACCATGTGATCTTTAATTAGTCTTTCTAATAATTTACAAATCACTGATGTTAAACTCACTGGTCTATAGTTCTCTGACTTGTTTCTCGAACCTTTTTTGAATAACGGTATAATGTTTGCTTCTTTCCATTCTAAAGGAACCACTCCCTCTTCTAATGACAAGTTGAAAACTGTTGCAAGTGGTATGCTAATTTGTTCTACAATTTCCAATAGTAGTTTGGATGGAATACCATCCACTCCAGGTGATTTATTCTCCTTCATAGCCCTTATTTTCTTAGCTACCATTTCCGGGGTTACAATTAATTGTCCTAAATAGTCTGAATCTGCCCCCTTGAACTTAGCCTCTGGTATTGGCAGTGAACTAATATCTTCCCTGGTAAACACTGAACTAAAGTACTCATTCAGGTCTTCTGCCATTATGAATCCCTCTGATATTATATTTCCAGCACTATCTTCTAGAGGACCGACCTTATCTTGAGCTTTCTGTTTGCTTCGAACATACGCATAACAACTCTTGCTGTCATGTTTTATATTACTAGCTAATTGTTGTTCATAGCTTCTCTTTGAATTTCTAATTTCAGCTATAGCTTGGTTAAGTGCTTCTTTATAATTGTTGTAGTCTTCATCATTTCCAGTACATCTATATGACTTCCACATCATTTGTTTATACTTAATTTTTCTAATGGCTTCTTTCGATAAGTGTTTCTTTTTGGACCGTTTTCCTTGTTTTTTGAAGGGTACAAATTTATCGATTATGCACTTAATTTCACTCTTTAATATATTCCAGCATTCTGTTGCCGTCTTATTTTTCAGTGTCTTATTCCAGTCTATCTTTGTTAAATATTTCCTCATGTCCTTATACCTTCCTTTGTGGAAATTTCTCCTATACTGCTTTTTGCTATTCCTTTCTGATTTTACTTTGATGGTAAAATGTATCTGGTTGTGATCGCTACTCCCCAGTGGCTCACATATCTTGACATTGTCAACTAATTCATTCTGTGAGGACAAAACTATGTCTAACACATTCTCACCCCTGGTTGGTTCTAGCACATGTTGAGAAAGGAATGTATCTTGAACTAAAACTAAAAACTTGTCGTCCTCTCTCCCCATACTCTGTAGAGATTTCCATTGTATATGCCCATGGTTAAAATCCCCCATAATAATACAGTCCCGTTTGCTTACTTCCCTTATAGCGTTTTGTATTTTTTCATTCTCTTCTATGCTTATGTTTGGACTTCGATAAACTAACCCAACTGTTAACGTTGAGTTTCCTGTAACTATGTTACACCAAACAGCTTCTTCGCAATCTGCTTCTCTTTCTAATTTTATTTCATAAGCCTGAATAGATTCTTTAATATATAAAATAACTCCCCTCCCTTTCTTCCTATTCTATCTTTTCTAAACATTACATATCCTGTCAGTCCCAATTCAGCATCTGATATATCGGTGGTGGTCCAGGATTCGGTTATACCTATTATATGAGGGTCAATATCTTCTACCATAATGTTTAGTTCATTTCTTTTGTTTACTATACTCCTTGCATTTAAACAAACACATTTATATCCAGCTTCAGAAGAGTTTTCCAGACTGTTATTTGTTGATTTATTTGTGCTGTCTTTATCTATGCTTCCATTTTCAGGCTTTTCTGTGAGTCCCCCCTGCGAATCTAGTTTAAACAGATGCAACCTGTCCCACTGTCAACAGATTGCAGCAGATTCTGTGAGAAAACTGCTGCCCCCTTTCCACTAAGATGGAGGCCATCTCTAAGAAAATACGTAGGAGGTAAGAAATATAAACCCTTCCTCTTCAGAAGCCCTTTTGTTCTTCTTGATTTCTCTTTCCACCATTGTTCTTATCATTCCATCCAGAATTCTCTCCAACAACTTCAGCATGTGTCTCAGCAACGTGATGCCTCTGTATTGTCTTGGTCATGCACGTCTCCCTTTCTTTTTCATACCTTAACTATTAACCCTGTTCTCCACTCCTCTGGAATCTTTCCCTCACTCACGCAGGTATTCAACAATCCTCTTGTCCACCAGACTCCCACGCTTTCGGCCACCACCAGCATTTCCACCCGTACTTCATCAATACCTGTCGCCCGACCTTTCTTCATCTTCTTCATTGCTCTCTCTACCTCTTCATCCACAATCTCCTTTACTTTACCTTTACCTTTACTTCTCCCTCTACAGTACTTGGCATATATAGTTCTCTGCTTTCTTGTTGGTTCAGCAGTGCCTTGAAGTACTCTTCCCAGACCCGTAGGACATCTTTCCTGTCCGTAACCAGCTTTCCATTCATGTTCTTAAGCACTGTTCCAGTTTTTACCTAATTACATCCTTGCTGTCTTCATCCCTCTCTCGAGCCATCTTATAGATCATCCTCTTTCCACTGTCCTCATCTAGCTTTCTGTATAGATCCTCTTCCATTTCTCTATTTGCTTTGTCCACATCTCCCCTAGCTGCATTCTTTTTTTGTCCATACAGCTGCTGTATAGCTATGCCCGGTTGTCCTCCATTCCCCTTTATGCCTTCTATTTATTTACAACTCTCTATATTTTCTCCAATTGCTTTCGCTACTTCTTTGGTCCACCATGTTTGGTTTTTTTCTCTTCGAGGACGCTCCTTCCTTACCAGATGTTCTGCCACATAGCTCCTCTGCTGATCCAATGAAAGCATCTTTAAAGTGCTTCCACTCTTCCTCCACAGTTCCTATTGTTGGTCGCAGTTTCTCATACTCTGATGTCACACTGTCTCTATGTGCTTTGGCTGTGTCCCCGTGACATTTCCACCACCACTCTTTCGCCCCACACTTTTAGTCTCCCTCCTCTTCTGCATACCCACAGTGAAAACGAGTGGCTTGTGTTGCGTAGTCACGTGTTCACCAGCGATGACATTACAGACCTACACTCCCCATATATATCCAACACACACACACGCACACACACACACACACACACACACACACACACAGTCATATACATTCTCAAATAATTTCCACTGAAATCTAAAAACGTATTGTTGACATAATTATGACACTGAAAATAGACCAAACCTCAAATACCCAACATTTGAGTTTCAGACACCCTAAACCCATCCCAAATGTTTCCAACCTACCAGCATTAATAAATGGTAACTGGTCACTGGCCTTGTTGTTAGGACAACCATTTGCCAGAAATCGCACGAGCTCACCCGTGTAACTGACGTAATCAGCAACTGGCAGCTGGGTTACGTTGATCACATAAAAACTAATACATTTGTCTGCATACACCCAGTGACACATTATACATGGAATAACTACCTGTACAAAGATATAGAAAAACATTAAATTCCGTGGCTAGAACTCCACGGAATTGTTGCAGTGTGTTGTTTGCCAGAAGTAACATGCGCTCACGGGGCTGACACTACGAAATGCTTATGTGACCAGCGCCAGGTAGACCTCAGGGCCCGAGGTTATAAAGCCGTACTTGGTGCTCAGAATTTCATGCTCAAGCCTCGCTTTCACACCATGCTCATACTCACGGAGGTAACATCGACGCAGTCGAGCCCGAATTCATCGTACTTACTGACTGTTACAATGATACAAAATATCATAAATAATACAGCGTGACCAACCACGAGTGGCAGGTCATGTGACTACTGTTTTATGCTATTTTATATTTTGAATTGTCTTGTGCCATGTCTGTTCCATCGTGCACGGCGAAGTATTTTCCTTACAGCGTTATTCAGTCGATATTCCTCTGCGCATTTCACCATGAAATAAGCACATTCACAACGGCGTAGGTCTTCGTCCATCACCGTTTTATAGTCGGAAGTTGATATTGTTTATAAATAGGTGTAGGTTTGTTATCTTCGTCAATAAGAGAGCTCCGAAAGTGCTCTTTCTTTTGCTCTCGTACTCAAGACGGCGTACTCAGTTGAGTACGTACTCAAGAAGTTTTATAACCACCGTGAGCATGGATTCTCCGGCGAGCATGAGATCTCGAGTCTGAGCATGGAGTTGAGTATGAGCACCGAGTACGCTTTATAACCTCGGGCCCTGGTGTATGTAAAGAGCTGAGGATTTCCAAACGTCAATAACTTAAAAACTATAAAAAAAACATTCTTCATACATCCAACGACATATTTGTAGATGGCATAATTATCTTTATGATGATATAGACAACACATTAAATTCCGCGGCTGGAACTCCACGTACAGCCTTTTAAAATATTGAGCCCCCAAGTAATCCCCCGGACGAATTTAGAAAATGTCTAAATCTACGAACCATCTTAATGGGCCCGGTGGATCACGTGCAAAATGTTAGCCCGATACATACAAAACTGACGGAGATGTGTGTGCACATACAAGCAGAGAACGAACCGTTTTATAATATATAATATGTATGTATATATATTTTACTTTTCGGGTAAGAACTGGCATGACTGCAATATCTATCTATCTATATATATATATATATATATATATATATACATACATATATATATATACATATACACACACACACACGCACACGCCCACACACACACACACACACACACACACACGCATATATATATAAATTTCGTTCGATGTGCAACCGTCTTTTTATTTTCAGTTTATAAATCTCGCCTGTTCTTCCTTTGGGAATTTCATGTGAGTAATTGTCTGGTGATATACGTTGTGGTTTTTGTGCGAGACGATCAATATCAACTGGCTCATGTTGATAAACTGTTTCCATTGGACGTTGTTTGCCTTTCCTCATAGAATGTTGTATCCGCTATGGATACCACGATGAACCGTTTGTGTTGACGCCATGTTGACAATTCGACAATACATTAACGCAACCGGTGTCTGAATGTTAGTGCTTGAGGACTTCCAAATAATTTTAGCAAATGTTGCAATCGGTATATATTTCAACATATCAACACGTACCATTCGTTGCTGTCGATTTACTAATGCCATGATAAGTGTCAAAGACTTAAGACGAATTCCACACACACACAGGCACACGCACACACGCACACACGCACACACGCACACACGCACACACGCACACACGCACACACGCACACACGCACACACACCATAGCAGACGTATAACACAATAAACTGACCCACATGCTTGACAGATACATATAATATAGCACTGTTTGTCTTACCCATCAGCCATACTGCGACGAAGTAGGAGACACGCGTGGAAGACGACATGGTAGTGTGGTGGGCCGTCGCAATATCTGACAAGCTACTGGATAAGCGAGCTAATTTATAAGCTCTCCCATTTGTCGTCCACCGTTATCTCTGCAGCGCCCTCTGGTGTTCCGATCATTCGTCTCTGCCCACAATTGGTTCTATGAATATAGTCATGCTATAGTTATGTTATAGTTATGTTATAGTTATGTTATAGTTATGAATCCGTAGAGTTTCGATCCCACCAACTTATAAACTCACATATGACCTTTTGCATTATGTTATAGTTTTGTTTATTAGCCTAAATTTCGTATTTGATCATACTATAGTCTACTTTAAATATTGAAATCTTAATTCCTATATTGAAAGTATCGCCTTTGACCATTATATGTACATTACTGTTAGGTATGCTACACGTACATTGTTATCAGTATCAGCATTGTCTTTACGTATAGTAATGTAAGTTGTGTTGTCTTTCGCACACTAACTCTTGTGAGTCTTCTAATGTATGTCTGCGCAACGTTATAGTTTATATATATATATATATATATATATAATTTATATATTCATATTTGACAGCTTAAAGTCTATGTGCTCGTCAAATCACTCCAGCATGAGTGTGTGTGTGTGTGTATGTGTGTGTGCGTGCGTGCGTGCGTGCGTGCGTGCGTGTGTGTATGTTTTTGTGTGTTCGTCTGTTTATGTATGTATGTATGTGCGTGCGTTCATGCGTGTGTATGTTTTGTAAGCAATAACAATTGAGATTGTTTCAAGTTAAAATTACGGATTTCAGCCAGAATGAAATGGCATATGTCTCTTTATGCCGTAATTTATTAAAATGCAATAACGGCCAATGCTGTGTTGTATTCGAGTTACGAATTCCAAGTAACAAACTAGTTGAACTTTTTTTATAAGTCGCTTCCGTATCGTGAATGGACAATGCTTCATTGCAATTACCTACGGAGCGGCGCCGCAACAATGCTGTCAAGATATTTGAGAACACCACGAGTATGATAACAAACCCAATTTGTTTTACTTCAAAGCTGAACACTCGCCAGTCAGTTTGTTTCTTTCGCGTTTCTCACAATTAATCATAAAAATCGTTGTGTAAATGTGTTGTTACTTAGTACTAGGATATTAGAAACATCAACACAACCGCTGTGGAGATAACAGTTTTGGTTTATCGGTGTGTGACTCTTACCAAAGAGTCGAAGAGGCAAAGACCACAATAGAAAAAAAACTAGAAACGACACACTGGAGGCACGTTCGTGTTCACAATGCAGGAATACTCGTACGTACGCATATTACATTTAGGGCAAGTGGGTGAGAGTCATACGACCCACCAATGACATTTCAGTTGTCCACTTTTTATTACGAAATATTAACTGCGTAATTCAGCAGTAATTGCAGATGTATTTGCAGGTGTAATGATATCATTGTAATTGCTCCGGGTTATTATAGTTGCTTGCTTAGTAGTTAAACTGCCATTTTGTTATGCATTCATTACATTTGTTTATTCTCTATTAATGTTTGGCACACGTTCGGTATTATATTTTAGAAATTGAGTAACGTATACATCCTGTTTGACTCCACATTTTTATTAACTATTGTTTTATACTAAACAATGATACACATGATAGTATAATAATGTTAGTGTAGGTATATTTTAATACGCTGTATATCATAAGACTTGGTAACTGGATTAAACAACGATTTGAAGACAATGATTTTAATAGGTATACGTCAAAAATATGATCAAATAATAATTAATATTTTTGTTCCACCGGACATAGTTACAATGTGTAGTTAAACCATACACAAATAGGCCATTGAAAATAACGCTTTTGAGCATATACAAGGCATATAACTTATATAGGTCTCATTGAGATACGGAATATTTTTCCGAAACTGGTACACATATACACATGCTCGTGTAACAAAACGTATATATTGGGAAGGATGTCTACAAAACACACCGAACAAAAATGTCACTAGGCAAACATTTACCGACTTGGGTATCGCAATGTGAATTCATATTTCAACTGGCCTGCCTATAAGTCTGAACGTTAGTTGTGAATCTATATGACTTTTGTAAGAGTCGCCGAAGAGTGAGGCTGGGTGCAGTGCACCTTTATCGACGGTTGGACGCTTGTGCATGTACCGTACCATACCATTCGCCCATCTTAGTTGTCAGAACTGTTGTTCAGAGACTGTGTTAAGTTTATCGCTACTGACACCTCGAGAATCATATTGCACGTTTCACAACCACATGTTGTTTGTTAGGTAGGTAGTTGTCAGTTAGGTAGATGGTTCATTGTTAGTTAGTTAGTTAGTTAGTTGTTAGATGCATATATAAGCATGGCGTTTTGTTCTCTGAAAGCAATTCCAAGATAATCGTGAAGCACTCCATCATTACTTTCCATCGCCTTAGTCATAATAACTGTTCCTTGACTTGATCAAGATATCTGGGTCAATATTTAACAACTGAATAAAACGGTGTCACTAATTTTTTTTAACGCATATGTGTTTAATTATACATGGTATATATTTCCACATGTATATGTTATCGTTGGATGTTTTGTCTTTTGGAAATTGTCACGTACAAAAAAAAATGCGACCGACACTAGTATCCCCATACCGAAATTGAGTGTCGCCAATGACATAGCGGCTCAATTGCCAGCTATTATTCGGTATTGATGAAACACATGATGATACATTACAGAGGACTGTCAGGAACTCTCCTGCTAATATATGTGCATGATTAAGGAAACAAAGCTTATTATAAAAAAAAATTAATGACTGAAAATATGTTTAATTAGGCAAAATAGTCTTGCATGCCTACAATTTGATCAAAAGAAATAAAAAGTGGACAAGAATTGTACCGCGTGCTATTATGATAAAATGTAATCGTATAACGCTAATGACACCAGGATATTTATATACTTTAAGGCTTTAAATCCTCCCTGTGTCCCAATTTGCAGAGTAAAGCATGAAAATGGACATATTTGTGAAAACCATACTGTCATGTTGCTAAGACAACTATTTATTTCAGATTATAAAGCGTTTCAAGCAACCTAAAACTAAAAATTTGTTTGCAATGAATTAAATATTTTTGTTTTGCCGTTAAATATTTAAAATAATTATAATTTATCATGTGTACCTTTTTCATTGGGCAAAATATTGAAGCATGCACACAATTTGATCAAAATGTTTAAAGTTGTTGACAAAGATTGAATCGCATGAACTATATTGTGAAATGTAAGCACGCTAATGACTCTAGGGTCTACAGGTCTCAACTGTTTATTCACCCTGAATCCTAGTTTGTAGGATAAGGCGTGGACATGGACAATTGTGTGTACTACAGATTTTATACAATAAGATACAGGCAACATTTGTTAACATATTTGAATTTTTTTAGGAGACCAAAAAACCTTATTTTGTTCAGTCGTCAAATATTCACCCATCTACGCAGGACAGACACCGATGGATTAATATATCGTGGATGTCTTCCGTTGTGCCCATCCTATGGACGTCTAAAAGCTTTCGTCATGTGTAGTTGGACAGATGGATGATGACAACGGAAAATATTTAAAAAAATTCTACACGATCTTAGATATATGTATATATATATATACAAACTGAAGCAGGACATATCTATCTTAGAGTTGTGTTGGTGCTATAAATGTATAAAACATATAAATGTATACATGGACACAACCGGAGTGGCCCCTACTTCACTGATATAATACATCCGCCCCATGCACATGATCAGCGTGTTGTATAACCAATGTTAGAAGTGACCTGCGTAAACACGGTGTCGTCGTCGACACCCCGGGAGGTATCACTGGGTGGTACGGCTTGGCTCCACTTATTAATTGGAAACACTTTTTAATATTGTTCTCTGAGCTCGCTGTTAGATAACGCGGCATTGTCTGCTGGGATTAATCGCTGCCCCTGCATTAGTCTGACTCACGTAGCATCGATAAACCATAAAGCCGAGATTTAATTTGGTTCGTTGAACCGTCGAAATAATACTTCTGTGACTGATAACGGTGTAGTTGTCATTTGGTTTTTACGTAATTGACATTGCGGAGGCACGGTAGTGTTGCGGTCAGGACATTCGCTGTGCATGTTAGAGTTCTAGGGCCAAAGTCCCCAAAAGTGTACAATTATGTTTTAACAGGTCCAAAAATAAATGTTTAATTCTGAACAATTACGTTATATTTTCTCATTGTACATATATTGAGGCATATTTTCCATAAATGGGTCAATGTAATATTGGTTACTTTTGCTATGACAGTCACTTGAAGTCAAACGTGATTTTCATCGCGTGTCCTTTGTCATCGGCGAAAAATTACAATATTTGCTACAATTAGAGCATTTTAAATTACATGTAAAGGGGAAAATGTTTTGGATCATCTGGTGTACATGCCATTTAATAAGAATGAAGAGGTAGACGATTACATTTGACTTGGAAACATTCCTTTTCCTCGTTGTTACTTTGGTGACAGTTTTTGCACTCTGTTGTTTCTTGGAATGGCCTATTTTCAATTAGTGCAGCTTTCTCAGAAAAGTGTGTGGAATTATAACTGATACATAATCAGTAACCCTGATCAGTTATCTCTGTGTGTGTCAACTGTCATATGCGTCCGGGGATCGAGACTAGGCAAACTGTGAGCTAAGAAATGGGTATATACTGATGACGCTGGACACGCAATGTAGCTTTAATTGAAGACAATCATTATCCTTCGTCACAAATTACAAAACAACTACGAACACCATTTTAAACATGGAGCGGCATGGATAATGTCTACGTTGAATTCTTATTTTTCCTTATAGTCAGTCAAAGTATATTTTTGCACCTTCTTCGTACCATCTTTCACGGCATCCTTCTTGCTGGCAGAAGTGTAAATTTATCCGATCTCTTCATGAACTCCTTCACGTGTAACCGCATACGTCTGGCCTTCAAGTGTTGTGCTGTATTTTGTCTTGCGAAGCCATTCTTGCGGAGAACGTATCGTCGGTCTAGGTGCAACTTCTTCGCGACCATGCTTCCTGCCCGACTTCTCTCCAGGTGACGTCCTATGAAGAGTGACTGCCTTTTCTTGACTGGAATATCTTGCATTTCCATCACAAGTGATTCATGGGCAGAGAGAACCTTTCTCACTTCTTTGTTTCGCGAAGGGTTCATTCCGTCCTTCCTCATTATTATATCAGCACGGCGTATCAGCGTTGTCAAAAATGGTGTTTATGGGAGTCGTATCAGTTCTTGTTTGCCCTGATCCTTCTTTCTGATTATGAGTAGAGCGCTTTAAATTATTCTCCAAAACGCATACACGTCTTTGCTGCCTCTTCGTCTTCACCTTCAAGGCGTTTAGCTTCTTTTGGACAGATGACCTCCTTTTCCTGGGTAGGTTTCCAGCAGTCGGTATTTCAGCTGTCACGTCAGCTTCTAATTATTGTGCTACTGATGAATGGAGTTAGGGAAAATTCATCTTCACGACCAGGGTTTCTCTGAAGGAAACAAACAAGGACACAGGTTGTGCTTAAGTTAAGAACACAGCAAATTCCAATGTTCTTATAACATAAACTATGAATATTAAACAGGGAATTATATGTTTTTGAAATTACGGTTTACAAATATGTGTTAGTGTTATAATGTAACAGAAATAAGTATATATCACCACGCGGGCGGTAGTCTGTGAGACCACTGAAAAGTTGTGTCCATAACAAGAACATCGGTTGTCATAATCATAGCACATGCAGTTGGTTTGTAAACGATAGCAATCCTCCACCGTGACCTGTATATTACAGGGAAGAAACATGCCTTATTTAGCATGCACAACATAAAGCAACACATGCAGCCAAATATAAATTATGCTCTTATGTGAATATTTGCTTAGTTGTACATTATCTTGTTACATATTTCTGAAAAGAATATAATATATCTTGCAGAGTTAGTATCATAAATCGTATGGTGTAATGGTTTACAAGTTTGTAACACAACACACAATGCCTGATGATGGTACGTATTCTGAGTCAGCCAAACTCTGCGAAGACGTAGGCACCTCACTTGTAGTAGGTGGAAGGGATGGGTCGAGTCTCTTTGACTTCCTAACTTCCACTGTAGGAGTTGCCGCTGCAGATGTCTTGCTCTTATGCAAACATTTACATTTTACACATTAATAATAAATCACTTATACATTAAATATTGATATGTAACAGAAAGCTTACATGTACTATTAAAATAAATATAGACAACTACTTGAAGAAAAGTCAAACTCAAGACAAATATGTTATCGTACGCTACTTACAATTATAGCTGAGCTCTCAGCTTATGGTCTGGGAGGTATATTGCGCAGACATGATATGCCCGGTTCTAAGCAGAACGATGGGCCAAGAAGTGGGGGTCTTGTGCTATTTTTCTATCTCCGTAACGGTGCGAGATCTTAGTACAATACATTTGCGTGTCGTAGCTTGCCATGATAATGCCTCTGGTTAACAGGGTATTCTAAAAATGTAGAACGCAATATTAATTATTCTGTATTTTGTTTTTGTGAAACGCTTAAATGTTTTTTTTAATATTATTCAATGAGATGAGCAGATCACGTGAGATAACAGATACAGTAGTATGTAAGCGATATGTGTTGCAGGATCACATAGCTGCATGTCCAGCCTTACTGCCGTGAGTGAGTAAGCCCATTGGCCATAATTCTTCAAATTACCTTTTAATATCACCCAAATGCATTATATTGTTTTGATACCTGTCTTGTTCTTCAAACGTATATTAATAGCTATTATTTAAACGGAAATTATTCTGAGATATGTTGATTTTTATCATTAATCAGCAAGTGTCCAGCGTCAGTATGGTTTGTTTGTAATAATGTGTTCTTCTAAATTGTATGTGAAATGTTTTCTTTTATATGATGAGCAACATGTACTTGACACATCTGCACTAAAAGTTAGGATGTCAGTGTCAGCTACAGCCGGTAAATATGCATTTGGTTAAATTGGCGTGTCCAGCGTCATCAAGTTGCTTAGACGTTAGGATTGTCGTATATTAACTTTCCCGTAGATCAACGTATCAAATTATCGTTCATTGGTTTGTTCGAACACAGCTGTTAAGTGTACTAACGCTATAAGTGGTGTTACCATTATTAATTTTACCATATTATCCTTATTCTATTACACCATTTCATATGAAAGACGTACATATAGGACCACAACTCATCAAATATTTATTGTAGGAAACAAACAAATACCCACCAGCCTAGAGGCGACCGCCACGGATGCACTGATCACTGTAGTTCCTAAATATCAAAGTAGAATGCGCTCTCAGCAGTCTTTCTCGGTAATCCCACAGATGACGATGGTTACGCAGTGACGCTGGACAAGCTCCAACATCGGTTTTATCCTCATTTGACCAAGAAATATTGTGAATATTGCTATTGCCATTGTTGGGGTTATAGCATGGTGGTTGCTGGTATGTACGAAAAAAACAAAAACGGCGTACGTTTCCTATTGTTTTGAAGATAGCCTTTTCTATCTATGACGCTGGACACGCAGCTAAAACGCCACTCTATTTTGTTTTACTTGAACGTGTTATATTTTCGTCGAATTTAGGTTTAGACCCATATTTGTTGTGTATATCATTTACTTAACATGTAGGAAAAGAATACATGTATAGGTATCCTACAACGACAATAATAAATTAATGTAATTGACCCGTGTAAACCGATGACGCTAGACACGCAAAAATTGGTCATTATAGAAAACGCAGTGTACATTTGTTTGTTTTAATTTTTTAAACATCATTTTTTTACTGTACATTCCCATACATACTCCAATTGCCCAGTGAATGGCATTACTTCAAACTATGGAAACTTCAATTGGACACGTCATTTTGGTCGTTTTTGGCAACTTACGGCCAATTTCTGCCATGTAAAAAATTAACAAGGCTGTCAAACCTTACATGTCCTGAAAGAACGTAATGACACCAATATATGATGAACATTTCATTAGGCCGACTTTATAATTGACGATGTGAGAGACAAAAGACACGATTTTTGTAAATTGTACATTTTTTGAGACATTGGCCCTCTACGTTCGAGACTTGGATCAGGCACGGCGCGGTCGGTGTAACAACCGTGTCACAGTCCGTAGTTCACAGTAATATAATATGTGGGTCTATCTGTTTATCTCTTTCACGAATGGCCATGACATGAAAAGGGGTGACCAGTTGCCCCAAAAAGACACCAGGAGGGAGATTTTCTCTCTCTATCTTGTACTTCTTCATCACCTGCTTGATACACACACAACCGCACGCACGCACGAACACGCACGAACACGCACGCACACAAGCACACGCACACGCACACGCACACGCACACGCACACGCACACGCACACGCACACGCACACACTATACCACCTAGCTTTTCTGGAAAGCCATAATAGATTGTGATTATTTGTATGTTTTTACTATTAACTAATTATCATGAATATGTTTGACTTATACTTACTTATCCACTTTGTACGCAGTTAGTATATACGCCCACTATAACGTCCGCTACTTTGTTAAAGATAAACAAAAGGCAACTGTTTGGTGTTACGCACCTAAAACTTTTAATACAAACTAATTATTTGCATCTACAATCAGCATTTTCCTCGACAAGTTTACGAATTATCCGGCTCATTTACTGGTTTCATTTGGTTTCACGCATTTCCTTTGATTCAGAAGCTCAGTTAGACTTTTATATGCGTAAATGATTATTATAATACCATACCATATATCATGCGGACAGTGTTTACAAGTTATAGCAAACACATAAATTTGGAGATTATTTGCATAAAATGCTGTACTGTGTTGACTATGGGTGTATTGATATTAACATCTCGCAAATACATAGAACAACTTACATAATGGAAAGTGAAATAATCGGACGAGAACATATCAATACAAAGGCTAATAAATTATTTGCCGCAATGTACGTTTCTGTGCATCGGAAAGTAGAATATTCCTAGTTTGGCGACCGTCAAACAGGGACGAGTAGAAACTGGTGACGTCAATCTTTCTATGAAAATGGCGCTATCCATACAACTTAATTTGTGTGTGTTCAACCAGGTTATTCTTGTGAACTACTGGTACAATATTCGTAGCTGTAGTTGCATATTATTAGTTTGTTATTAATACTTTAGACAGACCCAAACAATTACCCTTTCTTTCCCTTTATTAACGAACGCGAATATTTTGGGAAAGCCTTTTGAGTTTTGAGCAGGTCTACAAGTATCGACAAACACCATGATAACGAGTTTAAATGTGTACTATCTGCAAACCTAGTACAATGCAAAGGCCGGCAAAAAGCACTGGCATAAAATAAGGGCATGCTATCCCCAAAGACGGAACGTGGACAAGGCGAGTAGTGGGTTATAGTCTCGCGACTTCCCATATGTGTGGTCCACTCTATAATTATATACTACAGGCCAATGCCGTTTTAAAATCTATTTACGCGGTCAGTATTCTGTCCTACCATTCTCAAAAGCCGACAACACAGTGTGCAGTAAATGGAGGGCCTACCATGTGTGGGTGTTAGTGGGTGTGTGTACGCGAGCGTATGTGTGTGGTTGTGCGCGCGTGTGGTGTTAAGAGTAAGCTTATACAGCGCAGTATCGACTCGTTAGGACTGCTCAAAGCAATTCACATTTTACTCCCTGACAGATCGTTTCAATAGAACACCATCTCGACTTCTCTGGGAAGTATTCAGCCATGTTGCAATTAATGAGCGAAGACTATTCGTTCACAAATGTCCACCACCATCTATAGTCATGTACTCATTCATATTCACACTGCTGAGTGAACTGGAGCAACATAGAGTGATTGCAGCATACGAATCGAACCCGCCCAGATAGCCATCCATATCGGCCCTATATTGGCTACATCCTGGCAACCTTGGGCCTATATATTCTATATTGAGCCGATATCGGTCCGAAGTTGGGAATTGTGGTCGTAGGCGACATTGGACCTACATTGGCCAAAGATAGGCCATGCCGTATACAGACAAGGGTTCATCACTAAATGTAACTTAATCTACCCTTTAAAATATGAACATTTGCAAAATATGTTACATTAATTATAGTAAATGTCTTTTGTGTAGAATTTGGGCGAGCTTATAAATCTATATTTTTATTAAATGTTTGCAACATTTTGTGCGCCATTGTCTGCTGTCTTTGATATAAAATAGGTGCTGCATTATTATATTTTAATCCGATCTAATCACGCCAATCATAGTATAAATCACATCATAAATAGATTATAAAGTGTATGTAGAACATTTCTGAGATCTTACTTATAGTTTCAAGTTATTTGCAAATTTTCTAAATCTAGAAATATAACATCTAGCCTAGTAGGCCATGGGCCAACTCTACCAACCCATGTTTTTTTAAGCTTTGGGGTCCCTTGAAGATGATTTCAAGTGGTAACAGTGAAAGAGTTGGGTCTCACTACCCATTTCCAACCTATCTTGGATGGTACCCGTAAATATCGTATTTGTCGTCAATGTCGCGTGGTATTTAATCACCCACACCACAATCGTCATTGTATAGTCATATGTGTCTCAATATGTACTTATAATATGTAAAATTGACAGTTTTCATCTGCTGATCATCACAATAACATTCAATGGATATTTACTATTATGGCATGTGCCCTAATTATCATAGAATAATTATACCCTATTCTCACTCGTGGCCGCACAGATGATATCATTATTTTTTTCAAATATATAAATTTCCCTTGATCCCATGGCCTCTTTAAAATTAAAAATTTGCAATACCATATCTTTCATTTGATACCAGAATTATCTTTCTGTCATTACAAATGGATATGATGCTTCAAAGATAACCGTAATGTCGTGGATCAAGAGGCGTAACGCAAAGATAACCATGGATAGTGATGACTGGCAACATGTCAAAACTGTCTAGATTATGTGTGTGTTTTCAAGTATACAGTTACGCCAGATTAATCAGATGCATAACACAAAGCACTACATATTTCATATAATATACATGTATATTAGCTTAATATGGTATCCAAAACTCGTAAATTAAGATGTAACAAGTGGCAACAGTACATACAAACCGAAAGCCAGTATATCACAATATGATAATTCAGTTTAAGGCGAATTATGTATGTATGTTAAACATTAGTTTAGATGATAGACATTGATAAAACAAAATGTAGTTAGATGCCACAAAGTTATTCACATCTATTCAGGTTGATGTTCGGACACTTGCCAAACATTGATAGCTATATAATAAATTACCTTAAGTCACATGTTGATGCTCAGTCATAATCACTGTCACTGTCAGCATCCCATCAGACATGTCCATGTCAGACTCGTCATCACTATCAGTGTGGTCCGGGTCTACCTGAGCTATATCAGCCAGTTCACGTGGCAGCACATCTCCATCATACCAGAATGGCTCAATGCTTCCATTACTGATGTTCCAGCCATGGTTTCTGCTCACCTTGGGGACGTCAGGCTCAGGTATATGTGCTCTCTTCCATATGCCAACTTGATAATTGATTCTTCTGACATGCTGGGTGAGACTGCGTTTGTATGGTGGTAGATTGGCCATGTCAATATTACCTGAAGGAATAACACGGTTATCCTTGGCACACAGCTCATTGATACGAATTAGCCTGAAGTCATCCACGTTTGACACCTTTGATGCTCTACCATACACAGCACAAGTGAAGCTGTCCAGCTCATCAATTCTTTCTTCAAGTACGTCCCATGTATCTCCCAGCTTCTTGAGTACATGAATGTATTTAGGAATCTTCAGTAGAGTTTTCAGTGGTTTGAGTTTGCCAATCCCCCGGAAAGCACTAGTGCTGTCATATCAACTGAAAGCATGCAGAACCATCAGAGCCGTACATTTCTCTTGGCCGAGATCAACTGCTAGTTTGCTGACATCAATTCAATCTTTGCTTATTTCCTACACCAGTGGCAAACAAGATGGTGATGTCTCCAACTGATGCAGCATAGTGTAAAAGAATGAGCAGCATAGTGCAAATGTCTGAATATGGGCTCTTCAAACGAACGAATCGGTAATTCCTACTCCTCGCGTAATTAACATAGAGGATAACCCTTGAGTCAGTTTCCTCCTGTGATGATTTCAGAAGGTGCAGTTCATAAGTTACTGTCGTCCGGCCATATCATTGGTAGTCAGCAGGATGGCATTCCCCTCACAGCTGATTTCACAGTCTGGTGTGACAATCATGTCCTAGACCTGAACGTTCGTAAAAATTCATAATAGATTTTCGGAAAAATCCTACTCCTCCCAAAAGACTATTCATTAACCGAGAGAGTGTAAGGAGAGTAGATGAACACAAGTATCTCGGCACTATCATTGATGCAAAGCTCACATTTGGTGAAAATACAGCGGTAATTTACAGAAAGTGCCAGCAAAAGCTGTATTTCTTACGCAAGCTCGGGTTACTCAGTGTCAGCACACATGTTCTACAAATCTTCTACAGATGCTACATAGAAAGCTCTATTACATCTGGGTTTCTTGTGTGGTACGGCGGCCTGAGTATCGTGCATCGCAATACTCTGGGCTGAACAGTCAGCGTTAGTGGCAAGGTGGTGGGAAAAAAGCAGACCAGTCTAGAGGATCTACACAGGCAACGGGCAGAGAGAAAAGGAAGGAAAGTCTCATCAGACCCCGAACATCCCCTGTTTCCATTCTATAAACTACTTCCTTCTGGTCGCCGCTTTCAACTCCCTCACTACAAATTGAACCGCATTCGAAACTCATTTGTTCCCTCTTCAATAAGATTAATGAATGACTAACTGACCTTCGTTCCCCTCCATCTCTGCCAGTCTTCCCTTCCAGTCTGACACTGAGTGAGTCTGTGATGATCTGTAGGATGATTTAACTTTTTTAAACTTTGTAACTTATTTAACTAATTTAACTTATTTATTTATTTAACCGATATAGCTATTATTACTATGTTTTTATTATTACATGTTTATATTGCATGTACATTTGTTTTAATATGCTGCTCTACACTCCAAATGAATTTCCCTCCCAAGGGACGATAAAGTATTGTGATTGTGATATGAAGATCAATTGTCTTCCTTGCAGTTTTGATGCGTATCCATCACTCCGCCACAGCTTCAGAAGCAGTTTGATGAACTTACACTTATTTTCACCATTGGACAAGAATGGTTTCCAATCAGGTGGCCTCTTGGTTGCCTCTCCTTTCAGAATCAGCTTCTCTCCAGTGCCACGGCGTTGTCTGTCCATGGATTTGACAGAATCAGGGAAGTATTGGTCAGTGCTGAAAACAGCATCTCCTGTCTTCCCGGTGATGTCGAAGACCTTGGCACAAATCTGGCTAACGTTTTTGGTACATCTTTCAGATAGTAGAAGCATGCATTCCTATCATGAACTGTCAGTGTTTCGGCTACAGATGGTACATCAACATCAGTGCATTCTTTCGTTAGAAACTGGAATGCCTTTGCCTTATCAGTCTTTGTAAGGTACAAGTCGGCTGTGGAAATACTGTATGGCACATGGGTTAATGGGTACGCCATCAGTTGCTTCAGATCACGCTGCAGTCCTTGGTTCTGTGACTTCACAAACAACTGGAATGCAACATTTCCCTGATGTTTATACTGAATGACCTTGTTCTTGGTGGTCTTCATTTTGGTTTTTGTTGGGCATATCACTCAGGGTCTTGAGATTCAGCCTCTTCACTGGCTCAAAGAAATCCTGGTTTTTCTTCAGTCGTGACTCCACAAAAGTGTCTCTCGCCTGCTGTCCAATCACTTTTGCTTTTAGGACATCTTCTGACACCTTATCAGATGCAGCACTTCCAGAGGAGAGGAGCAGCAGCTTGTCCTTTGTGTCCACAGCAAAGGGGTTCAAGAAACAATTGACAGCTTTCTCTGCCTTCATCACCAAACGTTTTCCTTTTTGGATCTCTATGGCGCGGACATCACGGTGTTTGTAGCCTTCACGATGAAGGAACGGGCTACACTGTTAGCTCCTTTCTGGGTGAGATTTGCTGCACCAGGGTGAGATACCTCTATACTGGCAAGGAATACAGTGAAGAAGGTGAGGTAGCGTGCATAAATGTGTACTCCAAAACTTAAGAAAAGTGGCGACATCCTTTTCCACCCACCATGCAACAGACTATGTCAAATGCCATTTCGTGGGCTTCCATCAAGTTGAACTGGTTAACACGTGCCTCTTCATATGTACTTCGTCATTTCTCTAGTTTTTACATATAGTTCATGTGGCAATTCTTGTGGAACTGGGCTTCACAAGCAAACAGATCAAAACCTCGTATACGTGTGAGGAGCTTCTCATCCTGTTTTATTTCTGCCATCGTCGCCACAGTCTTCCATCCATCAAATTCTAACTGAATCATGCCTTGACTGACTGCATGTGCCTTTCACTTGTACCTTCTCACGATCCTCAGTCCGACTTGAAGATGATTTTATCACCTTCTGTGGAAGTTCTGCGGATCGTGTGGAGGCATCAGATGGTTGTGATGAGGTGGACTTCAGCCTGTCCATATTCATGATGGATCGTTTGTAGCATTTCCAATGGAAGCCATCATATTCCATCACTGTGTTGGGAATGAGCTTGCACGTGTCCTGCATCCTGTGGGTTGAAGATGGATGTTCTGAAAGTCTCTTCTTTTTGATCTCCTGCAATTTCGCCAACTTCTTCTCTGCATTCCGCATACCAGACATGAGTTGAAGTTCTCTATATTTTAAGCCCTTTAAATGAACTATGCAAGTAGGTTCGACAGTTTGATCACTTGTTCGATTTCGTATTAATGGTAGACGTTCCATGATGCCCCAGGGTTCTACCAGGGATACATAATGTGGAAATACATACAAAAGTAGATATGTAATATCAGCAGGTCAAATTGGGGTAAATGAATGTTTCAATAGTGAATTTGAGTCCGACATGTCCAACTCAGTGTACATGGATGAAACGTGTTGATATGTCTGCCAAATTAAAAGAACGGGCAAATTAATTAAAAATTTCTCATGTTGCTCAACAGCGACTTCTCTTACTTTTGCGTCCATCTTTTCCAAAGTTGCCTAAGGATCCCTTCTTAGTACACTTATGAGTTATGAAATCCAGAGTAACTCAGGTGGACTCTACCATCACTTTGGTATTGCTCAAGGTATTTCCCAGACATTGCCTTCCGAGTTGACGAAAATGTCAGATTTGGATTGTATACATATCCAGGTGAATGTAGATGGCCTTCCGATTTTCAAAAGTACGAAAGCACAGTTTTGGCCCATTTTAGGGAGAATTTATCATAGGTTTGTTCAGTGGAAATCAGAAGACAGGTAGTATAGATGAATATCTGAATGATTTCATTGCTGAAACGTAACATATTGAGCAACATGGACTTGACATTGATGGTTTGAAGGAGAAACCAAGCATTCATTTGTAATGTTTTATTTGTGACGCACCAGCACGCGCATTTGTTAAACATGTCAAGGGTCACAATGCTTATTATGATTACGATAAGTGCACTCAGAAGGGTGTATGGCAAGAAAAGGTAACTTTTCCCGAGACAGATGTTCCTCTGCGCACTGATGTTGCATTTGATTAATTGGCTTATGCTAGTAATCATTGTGTAGGAGGGAAACTATCTCCTCTCAGCAGGCTTTCACTTGGAATGGTCTCTCAATTTCCACACGACCCCATGCTTGTCTTTTTTGGAGTGGTCAAACGCCTAATCCTAAATTGGCTGAGAGCCCACTTGTTAACAAGTGTCGTATTGGTGCTAATGCCATCAGTCGGATCTCTGAACATCTTCTCTCTTGTCACCAATATCTTCCAAGGGAATTTCCAAGGAAATGCTGATCGTTGTCGGAAGTTGGTAGGCGGAAGGCTACTGAATTCAGGCAGTTCATCATCTACAGTGGTATTGTTGTTCGTAAAGGCGCCATATCGGAAGTTTTTTTACAAGGATTCTTTGCATATTTGTGTTGGTATCTACTGTCTGTCCAGTCCCGTACACTATGCCACCCATTGTGAGTATGCTAATGACCAGCTTCTTCTGTCTGTGCAACAGTGGGGAAAGTTGTATGGCACTGACGTAGTTTATAATGTCCATAGCTTGACTCACCTGGTAGCTGATGCAATGATGTTCGGTCCACTTGATGATTTTGGTGCTTTTCCCTTTGAAATGTGTCTTTGTATTCTTAAAAAGATGTTACGAAAGCCAAAATGTCCCCTATCACACATTATTCGTAGGACGTCAGAAATGCAAGGATGTAAAATTAAAATAAAAAATTAAATATGGAGGTTCCTTTCTGAAACCGCACACATTGGGACCTCTTCCATTAGAATTGAAGGGATTCTACCAGTTCAGGGGAATTTGTTATGCTGATCTATATTTCTCCATTGAAGATGGTAACAACTGTATCAAAGTTGGTTCTCAGTATGGTCTTTTCCGGAACATTGTTTGCAAGGACGTACTGTATTCTGACCAATCTGAACCGTCAGTAATATTTGAGCCTTTTGGATTTTTTTCTGATTTCTTCAGTGATCCTTTGAAGTCATCAGACATGGGTATTGTGACGGTGACTCGACCCAGTGGCCACTTAAAAGTTGTGTGCATGTTTCAAACTGCATGCAAGTATGTCCGGCTACCCTACAAAGACACACTTGTTATTGTGCCACTACTTCATCAGTTCTATTAGTCAATGCTTCATGTTCAAACGCATGCTCTCCCAACAGCGGTAATCCACTTAACCCTTAGGTTCATTACCGCTGTATCTCTGCAAAGACATGTCCATTATCGCGTTGGCGCCCTCTGGTGAGCGTGATGAGAAAAGTGTAAAATGTAGAGTTATCCGTCCCTGCCTATGCGAGCTGTCGACCGATCGCTATTTGTTTACCATACGCTGCGTCGTCAATGTCAACAAAACATGTTGACACAACCATGCATCGACTCTGCCACCAAATCACTCGTGCAACATTCAGACGTGATGTTTTGGTGCCAATTTAAACCCATATTAAAATTCGGGTGTGCGGGCCTTAAAATAAATTACCAAACCCATTCTCCATTGTAAACATGTCACGTTTTTGGTTAATATTGTTAACAGTCCAGCAGTGGCACTCCAGTGGCACTCCAGTGGCACTCAAAATTTCTTCCGACCTACTGTTAGACCTCGGACATCTGGAAGTCGGTCTTCTGATTATGCAAACATGGAACATGTGATGTGTAAGTGTCCATAGCCGGAATGTAAAGAAGTACTTTTACTTTGTTACTTTACTTAAGTAGAAAAGTTTACTTTTCTTGAGTAACAAAGTACATTTTTTTAGAATTACATAATTTATGTGTAAACATTTTGTAACTCCTAACCTGTTTGCCCCCAGCACAGATATATGCATAGATATCAGCGGAAACTACAATTGGTATTATTTTTTGATTTGCTGATTCGTTACCATTAGCCGACACGATTACCAGGTGGTGTACAAGTTGCAAAACAAAATGACAAGCCATTTATTTAGAAAAAGTACTTTTGTGTTTACTTCAAGTACAGGTGTTTACTTTTTACTTATACTTCAAGTACATTTAACAAACTATTTTTATTTGAGTAGCTTTTTTCCTAGTTACTTGTACTTTTATTCAAGTACAAAATAAATGTACTTCTACCAGCTCTGTAAGTGTCAATGTATATAGAGATGCAATTCAGTGTTCCGTCTGCTCAGTAATTACTGTCTGTCACCATGTAGGTTTTAGACTAAAACAGGGAAAGGGTTAAATTTGTAACAGTAATGGAATATTGTCCTGATGTAAGCTTCTAGAACGGCTTGGGTCATCGAAGTTATGCAATTTATATACTGATGTTTTAAACCTTTTGCAGCAAGAATGCTAACTCCTGTGATCACTGTCCTCGAAGAAATACGGCAACAGCAGCGGGAGCAAAATCGAATGCTGCAGATGCTACTGACGCCAACCTCGGCAGATGAGCAGGCCAGGGACATGAAACTGCCATGCGAGTATGAGGAAGAGCTGCTTCATATGGACAGGAAGCTGGCGTCAGACAAACGTTTTGAAAAGAAAATGGTTAGACTGCATCCATTGGATGAGCTTATCAAAATCTTGTTGATTGAAATATCATGGACCTTCATGCTTCCTAACTGGTTGAGCGCATTGCATTGTAGTCTCCATCAGTGAATCTTCAATAAATAAACAATGAGTATGAATATTGTATTTCACTGTCATGTATTGATCTGTTGAGTTTGTATTTACTTTTTAATAAAGTTATTGTTAATGCTATATGAATGGTTAATGCATATTTATTATAATGTTTAATGTGGTTGTAAACATTGCATAAATTATATAACTGTCTTCATAATTATGGGCATTCCAGCCCTTTATCGAAATGTAGCAGTCAGTCGTTAGCGTGCTAACATTAGCCATTATTAACTTATTAATTAAGTTACTATTAATGTGAAATGACTGGTTAATGTATATTTATTACCATGATTTAATGTGGTTTACTGCTTTCATAAATTATACAAATATCTTCATAATCATGAACATTATGGCCTTTTACTGAAATGTGTCGGTCTGTCGAGGTTGCGCATTAATTAGCCAATATTAATTAATTAAATAATTTGTTAATGTATATTTATTACCATTATTAATGTGGTTATACACATCGCATTTATAACATTTACTAATTAATTGCATTAATTTGGTTATAATTAGTACTAAAATTATTAAATACATATTGACAATTTATTGCTTTAGTCAATGTGTTTGAAAACGCTAAAACAGTATTTAAATATCTATATAAATACAAAAATTATGACATTTTAAAGCAAATATTTATTCACAGAAAACACAAAAATTAGTCAATTTTGCCATTGTAAGAGATACACAAAAATAACGCTGTTTTGCTGTCTTAAAATCGCAATAACTTTTGATCTATTAAAAATATCTTAATAAAATATATAAAGATATCTTAAGAAAATCAAATATCTTAATAAAATAAACAGTTATGTGACCCTTAAGCTATTACGTTTAATTTAAGCATATTTAATTTTGTTGTGCCTACTTTGTTTACTACATGTACCTACCCAAATATAACATGTAATAGAAAAACATCCTCACAAGCCAGGGCTGTTTGCCATGCAACACTAGCCCTAGCAGATCTCCTACGCGACGTGCGGGAGTCAAACCAGTAATTGACTTCGCCAGTCGCGACTGCATCACCCGTGAGAACAGAACTATTAGTACGAGCAGCTGAGCGGTATTGTGTATTCGAATAATTGCTTCTACTTCCTAAACATTGCATATAACATGAGCCACGGTTTGTTGAAATTAGTTTTATTATGACCACCTGACCTGCCGACAACCACTGATTTGGTGTGCGATTTCATACGCTGAGTTAAATTCAGAGTTTCGCAAAGCGATCAGCCGGGGGTACTGCTGGCTGGGCACTGACGTAATCAGCAGCAGCGACCCCTGACGCGCGAGGATGTAGGAAATAGGTGGTGTAATAGCGAAGATTAGACCAAATTATATATAAATCAATATATATATATATATACACACACACAGTGGAACTGCCAACATTACTTAAATACGCGTACTTACCATGTGCTCATCGAACAACATCGACTGACAGTGCCAGTATCAACAACACAATGTCAATCAACAGCCATTTGATTTGACCCAATGCCACCGGCAGTGTCCCGGCCCCTGACACTTTTTTGGCGTTGTTCATAATTCCATTGATCGTTGTTGCTATTAAACTCCATTAGTCTGACACTGGCACATCACTCCACCTCGATGATTCATTGGGATAGTGAAAAATGCGTCTGAGTGGTGACTGTTGCCTCAAATACGTAACGTATTAAAGGAAATAAAAATAAGGCATTAGCTAAAATCCTTTTTCCATGTGTACACAAAATTTAACATTGTATGTAACATTTGACAACATTAAACAAATACAGAAATATACATTTGTAGCATCAATTCGATTTTAAGCCCGTCTGTGAAAAGCGATTCCCGCGGAAAATAAAAATTTGATGAGCTAGGCGATCACGTGGTATCGTGACGTCACTTATAATCGGAGAGTTTCCGCTAGTCCTGCTAGCTCAGTGGGTAGGCGCGTTGGTTACTTGTCGTTTATTTTACAATCGGGCGACGCCGGTTCAATCCTGATAGCATGCAAACCTTTGATTTTCTTTACACTTTTTTTGTTTATGTTTTCACGAAGTAATATAAACAAAATCATTTTATACTATAATGCACTGTTTGTAAATATTTATTTTATTTTTGTAATAATGATTTATTCACAACAAAAATTAAAATATGGTCATTATATATAACGATGTTTCTAAATTGTATTTATCCAGACAGATCTCAATCTGTTTTCACATACATAATTAAAATATATAACCGTACAATATAATTACAATTAATAAATTATATATCCATTACATTATATTTGTTTGGATAAATAACATTTAGAAATATCGTTATATAATGACCATATTTTCATTTTTGTGGCGAATAAATAATTACTAAAAAAATTATTTACAAATAGTTAATTATAGTATAAAATGATTTTGTTTATATTACTTCGTGAAAACATAAACAAAAGAAGTGTAAAGAAAATTAAAGGTTTGCATGCTGTCAGGATTGAACCGGCGTCGCCCGATTATAAAACAAACGACAAGTAACCAACGCGCCTACCCACTGAGCTAGCGGGACCAGCGAAAACTCTCTGACTGATTTAAGTTGTTATGATAAATTGTAAAACTCCTTCATATATCGATATTCTAATGATATAATTATTCTGAAAACGAGCCGAAAAGCGCGCCAAAAATATGCATATTCGAAAATGTCCGGATGCACAGCATAAAATGTGGAATTTCTAATTCATTGAATTTTTTTGATTTGTCTTGGTGGACGTAAAAATAGATAGCAGGATGTAATATAACATGAATTCAAGCAATATACGTTTTTATTCCCTTTAACCGTTTTCGTATCTGTTTACATGGGCGCCACAACGCGGTTAGCTCAACGACGCCAGACGGCGCCACGCACGTAATAGTCAATGGCCGTCCCATTGTTACTGCGTACAGTCACTATGCTTGGTACCCAATTGCTTTGATTTCACATAACAGCAGTGCGTCTACAGATTTCCGTTTGACGGTAGCGAGACATAATGACGTCACACACATCTGCGTTGCTAATGCTTCCAGTAGGAACCGACGTGGTCCAGAGGCAGAAAATTTCGTTATATACCGAGAAACGAGTCATACTCTGGACTGTATTGCAGTTACTTCAAGTTCATAGGAAGACTCTATGAACGCTGACGTCTTCGGCTTTGTGCAAAGGGTCGATCGTTGGTATTGGGGTAGGAGGGAAGGAGAGCAGGAAATATAGGCCGTTGCACGCGGCACACGGCGACAATGATTGTAAGTGCGCGATTGACCCTTAGGCTTAAGACTCGGGCTTAAACCTTATTATGTACTCAACACCAAATAGACCTATAGGCTATATACGGCTAAGTAGTTTATTTTAAGAGTTTATCTTCTGTAGACTTAGTGGATCTACTATACGTTATACATTAACCGGCTGTTTGACATTCTCTTCTTCCCATGACATAGTTGGCCAAGTAGCAAAATGGCAGTCTGCAGTAGGATTCGAATTCTCCAATCTTTCCAGCATTTAGAGGAATTGCCTTGTATTTGCCTTCAATACAATCATCTCTATTTGACGCGATAAGTTGATCGTAATTTGCATGTCTTCCGACTTTTAACTGTTGTGCTTATCACTATAACAAATTACATGTCAGCCCACCCTTCTTTGAGAAAACACTGTCAAGTGAATACTGTGTGGAAAACCTACGCATTCTTTAAAACGTTCTAGGCACAACAAAACGGACGAACATTAGCTTTCAACATTTATTACTTACAACATCAGTTCTTCGTCGAAACATCTTTCAATGTGGGTGACGTAGACCCGTCTCCATCCCTGCCCAGGGTCACCCACGGTTCCCAGACCCCATCATGGTAAAGTGGCAATCCTTTCGGGTCATTAGGGACGTTGTGTATCGGCACAGCAGTCTTGTTGTACTCCGCTAAACGTCCCAGCAGCTGGCGAACGACGACTGGGAAGCGGTCAGCGATGTTGTGGAACTCACATGGATCAGCAGTGATGTTGAACAAGCAAGGAGACTTTGTGAGGTCGCAGGTGACGTTGGTTGGCTTTGAGCCGCAATCTACAATGACTGGCTGCCCGCGTGGAACCTCACGACCCAGAGTTTGGAGCACGCGTCGCAGATCAGACCGGAACAGTTCAGACGGCGCCACGCCCAACGAGTTCCCCTCGGGAGGGTACCAGCCGTCCCAGGTGGGGTAATCTCCAACTCCCATAATCAGCTTCATGTCCAGCATCCGTAGTGCAGCGTTTGGCTTCGCCCTTGGCTCGATGTTGTGGAGTATTTCGGTGCGCGCAGGAGCGCCCTGTTCAGACAACATCCGCCAAACGTTAAAGCCGTCGACACTCGAGGGCAACTGAGACATGTTGTAGCCGGCGATGCTGAGTAGTGTTGGCAGCCAGTCTATCACCTGAACCAAGTTGTTCGATACGTAACTCGTCTTCTTCAGCAGCGGGCTCCACAGGAAGCCTGACGCACGCATTCCTCCCTCCCACAGCGTAGCCTTCACGCCCCTAGAAGAAAAACGAAACTGTCACGTATACCAAATAACTAAAATCCATTCACATAGCAACAAACCAGACACAACAGTTATCACCACAGCGTACTTGCCATCTTAAACGCTTTTCCACTAACGATTTAATTTCTGCTGTCTCAAACGACTGCATGCTAATATTGCCAGGAAAAGCAAACATAACGGCACAGTGGCACTCTCTGGAGCGTGGCTCAACAGCAGCAGCAAACACATTGTACGCCAATCATTCATAATAACTATGTGTTTTTGTAAATGCATCACAAGTTGGTTAGGTCCAAAGCCATTGGTTCAAGGAACTGAATAAATAAAACAAGAGGCGAGTGGACCTCGATACCCAGGAGCAGATATTGCTAAACTGCCCCCGAGTGGACCTCCATACCCAGGAGTAAATATTTCTATACTGCCCCCGAGTGGACCTCAATACCCAGGAGTAGATACTGCTAGACTGCCCCCAAGTGGACCTCGATACCCAGGAGTAGATATTGCTAGACAGTCCCCGAATGAACCTCGATACCCAGGAGTAGATATTGCTAGACTGCCCCCGAGTGGACCTCGATACCCAGGATTAAATATTGCTAGACTGCCCCCGAGTGGACCTCGATACCCAGGAGTAGACACTGTTAGACTGCACCTGATTGGACCTCGATACCCAGGAGTAGATATTGTTAGACTCCCCTGAGTGGACCTTGATACCCAGGAGTAGATATTGCAAGACTGCAACCGCGTAAACCTCGATACCCAGTAGTAGATATTGCTAGACTGCCCCCGAGTGGACCTCGATACCCAGGAATAGATATTGCTAAACTGCCCCCGAGTGGACCTCTATACCCAGGAGTAGGTACTGCTAGACTGCCCCCGAGTGGACCTCAATACCCAGGAGTAGATATTGCTAGACTGCCATGAGTGGACCTCGATATCCAGGAGTACATATTGCTAGATTGCCCCTAAGTGGACCTCGATACCCAGGAGTAGATATTGCTAGACTGTCCCCGAGTGCACCTCGATACCCAGAAGTAGATATTGCTAGACTGTCCCCGAGTGCACCTCGATACCCAGGAGTAGATATTGTTAGACAGTCCCCGAGTGGACCTCGATAGCCAGTAATACATATTGCTAGACTGCCCCTGAGTGGAACTCTATACCCAGAAGTAGATATTGCTAGACTACGCCCTAGTGGACCTCGATACCCAGGAGTAGATATTGCTAGACTGCCCCCGAGTGGACCTCGATACCCAGGAGTAGATATTGCTAGACTGCCCCCGACTGGACCTCGATTTTGCTAGACTAACATATGGAAATGTTTCTCCTTTTTAGTATTACCATTTATATTTATTACATTTAGAACAAAGACCAAGAGGCCCTGAAGTCCTTTGGACTAATACGTCAATATGTGACCCCCGGCTGACCAAATGAGTAATAAGTCGGAAAAATTGTAACATTATTTTCTTACATTCTTGTAAAGGTTGGGTAGGGTGCTCTACACGGTTTCAAAAATGACTGCTACAAAAATTGGCGAAGTTATGGAGCATTGAACATGGTAAGGGTCAAAAAGTGAAAATGAAGAAAAAGGCTGTTGAAGTTTTATATTATACATGCAAATGTGGCACACAGTATGTATGTTATGTTGCAATGATACACTGGAAGTACAAATGTGCTACAAAGACTTAGCAAGTTATGCCAGATTATGTCTTTATGTGTAAAACTACGACGACAGATTATCTGAGAGCAAAAGGTAGACTAAAGAAAATTTAAAATGATGAAGCTAATGCAGAGTTAAGAGAATTGGTTAGTGGGTATAAATGCTTTATAAAACAAATATCAAAATGCTACCATAAACAGTTACATAAAACATTGCGCAACCTAAAACACAGCAAGCCTGCAGAATACTGGGATATACTTAATAAAGCAAATAACAGCAGTAAAAAATTTGGAAATATTTCACTGGATAAGTTTATGAACCACTTTGAAAAACTCGGTGAAAAACCTGAAAGTGAAACTGCAGCTAGTGAAACACCTTTTGATCCAAGAAAGATTTCTCAGTCAAACGAACACATAAACAGACCATTCACGCAAAATGAGGTACTACTGCTACTTAAAAAAAAACAGGGCCAGGCTGTGTCAGCCTTCTTCTCATGTGATGTAGAGGTACAGCAAGGCGAAAACTTGTCTCCTTTGTTATTTGCTATTTACCTGAATTTTGAACACTGTTAGTCATAATTATAAGGGACTTGACATGGCAGCTGGAGAAATTTACAACAACCTTAGTGATGATGATGTAGACATTTTCTTGAAAATATATGTTCTACTATATGCTGATGACACTAGAATGATTCAATCAAATACAGATTTCTTGTGTATAGCGGAACTATGTCAACTCTTCTAATGGTTGACATTTGGTTGTTTCAGATATCAACTATATTGTGAATCTGTAATTATTAGTCTATATTGATACAATTGATTTACATAGTACCATGTTTACACAAGGCATGGCAAGTGTAAACAGAACAGTAGAATGCATTTGATATCAATAAAGTGTAGGATATTTCACTCTACAGTTGTCCAGAATATTAATTTTCTATGTTTGTAACCTACAGGTGACAATACATCTTTAACCAATAGACACCACAGTCACACCATTTTCTAATAATTAAATGAACATCAAAATAAACACAACAGCTGAACAGTTTTTGAAAAAATAGGCAAAATGTGAAAAATTACCAGGTTTTTGGGCCCTTGGGGGCCCTACGGGGTCCTTAGAATGATTCAATCAAATACAGATGTGTCGTGCATAGTGGCAGTACCCTAAGATATGTCTATGCAAAATTAGAAAAAAAGTTGCTGAACAGTTTCTGAGATACGGCAGCTAACGGTGGACGGCGGACGCAGATTGATGGCAATAGTCCCTTGGACCTTTGGCCCAAAGGACTAAAAAAGGCAGAAATATTGGCAAGTAGATTCACTTCAATAAGTGTATCACAAATGTATCTTCAAGAACTCCATACCTAAGTGGCCAATTGTTAGCGTAATTCATGTCAAAGCCATGGCCTGGTCCACCGTTGTCAGAGGAGAAGACAATGACAGAGTTGTTGAGCATTCCACGAGCATTCAGTGCCTTTGTTATATTCCCCACAGAGTCGTCCAGTGCAGACATCATCGCTGAAACAACATTACACTTGGACACAGTTCAGTTTTCAGAGCAGAACACATCATAAAATAGCAACATAGCGTATTATAAAAATTTGTTGGCTTGTCATTATTTCAAGCTTTGCTCGGCTACAATAGCTTACAACAGAATAAGTTTAGTTACTATAAAAATTATGAAACATGTTTTTATAGTGCAGTGAGTTTACTAGACCCTCTTACTAGACCCTCTTACTAGACCCTCTTCAGGCCAAAGCAATTTGAGTATAATGAGTGGCTGATACACTCTTAACACAGCAGGAATATGGAATGATACTCTACCAGCCAATGTAAGGCATTCTATGATATGTTTCATTCTGTTATCTGTTGTTCTTTTAGGTGGAATTAGCCCATTTTTTTTAAGCTTTGGGGTTCCTTGAAGATGATAACTGTGGTAACAGTGAAAAAATTGGGTCTCACTACCTATTTCAACCTATCTTGGATGGTTCCCTGAAATATCATATTTGTTGTCAATGTCACGTGTATTTAATCACTCATACCACAATCGTCATTGTATAGTCACATGTGTCTCAAAATGTACTTACGATATGTCAAATTGAAGGTTTTCATCTGCTGATATCATTATAATAGCATTCAATATATATTTACTATTATGGCATGTGCCATAATTAGCATAGAATATTGCCCCTATTCTCACTCGTGACCGCATAGATGACATCATTATTTTTGTCAAATATATCAATTTCCCTTGATCCCATGGCCTCTTTAAGATCAAAATAATAATGCATGACACTCCGCAGCATCATATCTTTCATTTGATACCAGAATTGTCTTTCTGTCATTACAAATGGATTAGATATGACGCTTCAAAGATAACCGTAATGTCGCAGATCAAGAGGCGTAACCCAGGTCATTTTTAATGATTACACACTGTACTCCATCAGCAATGGATTGTTTAAAATATAATGAAGAAGTTACCATAATATTGTTGTTTTATAAGTCATTTGTGTTCTTTTGCAGTATCTGGTACATGTTTGCAGCTGGAAAACTAATTTTCTTACATGTTTCATTATGGTATGCGGATATCACAAGGTTGTATCCCATATTATATTATTTAAGTCTCATACTATATTATTTAAGTCTTAATTGCAGCTTATATGAATACCTCAGATCAACTTCACGGATATAGATAAGTTAAAATTTTATTTAAGTTACATAATGGTAAATTATAAGCTTTGTTACTTACCCCAATTTGACCTGCTGATATTACATACCTACCTTTGTATGTATTTACCATTAAAACGAAAACGAACAAGTGATCAAACTGTCAAACCTACTTGTACAGTTCATGTAAAGGGCTTAAAATATGGAGAACTTCAACTCATGTCTGGTATGTGGGAAGCAGAGAAGATGCTGCCAGTCATGACTATCCATGGTTATCTTTGCGTAACGCCTTTTAATCTGCGACATTACGGTTATCTTTGAAGCATCATATCTAATCCGTTTGTAATGACAGAAAGACAATTCTGGTATCAAATAAAAGATATGATGCTGCAGAGTGTTATGCATTATTATGTTGATCTTAAAAAGGCCATGGGATCAAGGGAAATTGATATATTAAAAAAAAATGATATCATCTATGCGGTCACGAGTAAGAATAAGGTATAGTTATTCTATGCTAATTAGGACACCTGCCATAATAGTAAATATCTATTGAATGTTATTATCAGCAGATGAAAACCTTCAATTTGACATATCATAAGTACACATTGAGACATACATGACTATACAATGACGATTGTGGTGTGGGTGATTAAATACCACGCGACATTGACGACAAATACGATATTTCAGGGTACCATCCAAGAGAGGTTGGAAAGGGGTAGTGAGACCCAACTTTTTCACTGTTACCACTTGAAATCATCTTCAAGGGACCCCAAAGCTTAAAAAAACATGGGTTGGTAGAGTTGTGGGGGGGTGCACGAGAGGCATATCTGGCCCATGGCCTAAATCCACTGCATTTGAATCTTTCACGGCATATAATGATGTGTACACATCTATAGGCCGTGGCATATGCTGCATGAAAACATCATCAGCTGCGGATGCATACAAACATTTAAAATCTACAAGTTCCATCTTTTCACTATGTATTAGACCAAGACATCTAATAATTCTAACCAATGTGTCATTTACTTATTTTGATTTTTAGATCCAATTATAAAGTCACATTATACTGTGAAAAAACTTTAGTTATGGATTTTTAATTGAAGTAAGAACAAATGCTTTTCACAATATGCATGTCACCCTGTCGTGTGTAGTGTAGTTTAGAGTTTGACTGACCTGCAAATGTTCTACGACCTTTGTGCTTGATGTGATCAAATTGTTTGAGGTACTTCCAGGGGGCCTCAAGGGGATCTGAAGGGTTCGCGCTGTGGACAGCTTGGTGGGGCAGGTAGAGAAACAGTGGCTGTGGAGGAAGAAGAACTTTAATTGTTTAAACAATAACTGTTTTACATGAAATACATATCCCATTTGTTCACAACAAAATATAATATACTGTGTAACTACAGTGGATACAAGGAACATTGAATACAAGGAACACTGGATACAAAGAACATCGGATACAAGAAACACTGAATACAAGGAACACCAGATACAAGAAACACTGGATACAAGGAACACCGGATACAAGGAACACTAGATTCAAGGAACACTGGATACAAGGAATACTGGATATAAGGAACATTGGATATAAGGAATGATTTGACCAAATTCCAACAGATTTCTTACAGTGAGTGTACTCTAATTATAAGTTTATAGTTGTGCATTACCCATCCCTGTGCTCCAAGGGGCGCTTCTGATTACATCAGCCTCAGTACCCTCTGGCAGATCGCTTCCTGAAACTTGGAATACAAGCACAGCCAATAATATCGCTTGCCAGAAAATTCCAGTGGTCTTCTGGGTGGTGTTCATGGACTCTTTGGGCAGTAGACGTAATTATTTGAATGCACAAAACTGATCAGCGGCTCATGAGAATGTTCGAATGGGTAATTATATTGGTATTCCTGGAAATGGGGCGGGAGTTGGACGCATGTCAGCACTCTGCACTGTTGTCACGGGTGGTACAGTGAAGTCAAGTATGAGTTTCATTCAGCTAACTTCCATAGAATGTGTAGGAGATCTGCCAGGGGTACTGTACATAGTGACACCCCTGGCTTGCGAGGGTGGTATTATACAGTTACTCATGTACATAAAATTATTATGCTATATTTACCATTATGTGACATGTTGGTACAAGTCATTTGTCATGTTTTGCATGACTTATTTTTTTATAGTTATATAGGTAATAGCCTATATTATTGATAAATACATACATTTTAATTGATACACACATAGTGGCGGAACTGATTCTGTTTAGTAGTAACATCACAGCACACACAATTACCCTTTGACACAATTATCTATATTTTTAAGGCATCCAGTTGTACACCAAATAACTGTCTAGTTAGTGTAGGCATCCTAACATGAAATACTGTCTACCTTTAATTTGTATTCTTAAAATGTGTTATGCCAAATAATAACGCTGGATGCCAGCTCACCTATAAAAAGTTGTGATGTTATAATGTTTCTTAAGGTTATTTCATTAAACATATCTAAAAATTGATAAACATGCAATAAAACTGTTTGTGATATACTGGTAACAATTAAGTTACCTAACCTTTGACACATTGTGTTCTGCTATGATTCTCTCAGTCTCAGTTGTGAATAACTCTGTCGAGTACTGTCCAAACGCAGTCTTCACAAGTTTTCCATCTCTGCGAAAATCCAGGCCCCATGAGTCTTTCTGCAAAAGTCACACAAATGTATTATGAATCACTACGAATACTAATGAACTGAGAATCTCAATTTCAATAAATGTCCCTCATCAAATTTATATTATTCGCTCATTATATTTATTATTTAATACTTCTAATAAGTAAAATGAACACTTGAACCTACCTAATGTGAACTGAACATGCTAGCATTTTTGTGCAAATGTCTTATTTAGTTTTGGTGAAATTATCCAATAAACTATTTTAGATGGCATCTTCTCAAAATTCTACAAAAAAGTAGTAGTCTGGTTTTATTACAATATAAAATAACACTATTCACACTACCCAAAGTAAATTCTTTCAACAATTTCAACAAAAGTGTGCACTGTTACTTGTTGAATCAACTGTGTATATTACTTTCTTACTTCACATATCGTAGATTTGAACATCAACAAAACTGCTTCTTGACGGGCTAACTGAATTAAGGAAATAGTTTTAAGTTTACAATTAATGTTAAGTGGTAGGTTATATGTTTCTGTTTAAAGGTGTCCACACAGCAACCAAACTGACGCAAAGGGAATGACACTGCCTACATGCACGTCTGAGTCTCAGAACCACACATGCATTATAAAATTAACTACACACATGTGCAAAACATGCACGCTCATATGCACTCGCATGCATGCATGCCACCTAAACATACTTCAAATAAATGGATTATTGTTCTTATCTACACACATATTTGTATTGCACTATTCTGGTTATTTGCTTTACCTGGTACCTTGAAGTTCATGTTGACGTACCCACTGCAATGTGCACCACACCACATACACGCCTACGTTAGCTCCTGGAGGGGGTGTAGGGAGAATGCACACTCAAGAAACACACAACACATGCACCTGCACTCGCACACATATGCACAAACACACACACATAACACACGCATGTATATCTGCCAACTTTTCTTTAAATACCAGGAAATTCATCAGTTCAGCATGCCTCCTGTGTCACATCGCATTGTCTAGGACATCAGAAGATGGGGTGAGGGCACTTTTGGAGATTTTAAGTGAAAGTCCGCGAGATTTGCCTGTATTCCGGGAGACTGGGATATATACTAAATCTTAAGGAGACTCAACACAACAAACTCCACCGACACCATACAACATATAACACACAGCAGTTTATATAACAACTGAAAATAATTCGTCCCAAACAGAAAGAATTTACGTGGTTTGTGAAAACTGCAGTATGTACGGAAACTTTCAAAGACGTACACGTCCTCCAAAGGCCTGGTAAGTATGGTCCCAATACCCCTCCATGCCTTGGTAGTAGCCAAGGTGGGAGTCAAAGCCACGGTATGTCGGTGTGTACTCTTTCGCAAACATTCCCAGATGCCACTGCAAGAAACTGAACATTATGAACACCGAGGAATAACATCCACGTATTTTAGTGTTACGGAAGCCTACAGGTGAGAGCCAGAGTTCTGCATGATAACGTGTTTTATTGCGGTGAACTCACAGTTGTACTTCATTTGTAACTACAAGCAAAAATGTCTATCCACTGAAGACGGTTTCTCGGAGTATTCGTAAATAATGTTTGTTGCAAACAGTTGAAAAGTTTTTCGCATTAATATAAAACATTACCAGCTGATCTGCACCCATCACAATACGTCTTTACATTTAAATTGGATTTATGCCCAATGGTACAAATCTTAAAAATGGTGATTAAGAACACTTCGCCAACGTCGAATTTCATAAATGTAAAGGTGTTACTTTTCTTCCAAATGGTTGAAGATTAATCCTTGATTGAAAGTTTGGCACGTGTGATGCAAACTGTCTGTTAAGATAGATAGCCTAGCTTGATTATAGTTAGATATGTTTACTGTGTCTGCACAATCCACTTCCGCATGTGGCGTGGGCAGGGATGGATGAATGACTGAGACAATATTCAAGAAATTATGTTTTGTATCCATGGGTTTTTGTTGTGAAATTGGATAATTAATCATGTGATTGCCGATGTCTGGGATTTATTTATTTCTAAATGTCTGTGTGATTATGCCAATGTTTACACTTCTGTGTGCTGTGCAGTGTTTATTGCCATATGATTATAGTAGGATGACACTTGAATTCTGAAATATAATTTTGGGTGGTCTGAGCAAGAGCTTCAGCACGACTCTCCTGCTGTGCTGTTGGATCATGACATCAGAAGACGGGGGGGGGGGGGGGGGGGGGGGGGTACTCTTGAAACTTTTTCACAACTTCTTTGCATCAACATTCACAAGGGGCATGTAACAACACCTTCAAAAGGTCCACGGGGGCATGCCACCCTAGCGCGCAGGCATAGCACGACTAAAATCCCAAAGGTCTAGGTAAGCAGTGCCCCCCTGACCACCCTGGACATGCCTATGAGAAGTGTATGCCAAGACACATTAAATAATGTTAATGACAAGCAGACAAATGGGGGTAGTGGCAGGAAGTGGGAGCTGTAGTCTGTAGAGGGTGCCCTCTAAAATGATTTCTGGTGTTTGGTGTTGCAATTATATGAGCATTGGCATTAACTTTAAATATATTTACATATTGAAATCAATCACATTGTACCTTGCCAACAATATGAGTCTTGTAGCCAAGTTTCTTGAGATACTGCGGCAGGATGGTCTCATTGAGGCCAAGTCCGTATGGCTCTGCACCAACAATTACACCCTGCTGCATTCCTGAAAGTAGAAAACAAGTAAAAGATAAGTTTTTATTTCGCACAGTATCCAGTCCTTAGGACTGCTCAAAGTCTCAATTTGGGATGTAAAAGAATGACTGAGAACAACATGCACCCTGGCAGTGACCACCCTCAGTGCCAATATAGAATGGTCGGTTTTGTGATGGTTTGGTGATAACATTCTGAAAAAGGCTGACTAGTTGAAATGAGATCTCATAAGACCATAAGATAGTAACCACAATGTATACACATTATTCAGTTAAGAGAACATTGCCAAATGCTGGAAACATCTAGAATATGCGTTTTAAACTTTACTCCCTGGCAGACCTGTTCAATCGAACACCATCTCGACTTATCTGGGAAGCATTCAGCCACACTGCAATTAATGTGTGAAGACTATTCTTATCTACCACATCATTCACACATCTGAGTGAACTGGAGCAACGTAGGGTGAACGTACTTGCCTAAGGTTCGACACAGCAGTATAGGATTCGAACCCGGGTTCTCTCGATTGAGAGTCCTATGTCCTAGCCACTGTGCCATCATGCTTCACTAAGCAAATACCTATAGCATGTAGATATTTTCTTGGCTGACATCCATGTTTGACTTGAAATCAGGGTTGGAGTCATTACGGACTATTGAATAATCATTATCATTACCATGATCACTATGTAAAGATAAATATAAAATAAACGTTAGTTAGAACTTACGAGTGGTTGCATACATTCACAAAGAACCAAAACCAAATAGTATTACTTATCAGTGGGTTGGTTGTCACCATGTATCACAGGGGAAAAATTGATACAGTGGTGTAGCCTATTAAGCCTTCATTACGTAAAAATAAATTAATATAAAAATAAAACTTTCACATTTGTTAGGAGTGGTTGCATAAGGTCATAAAGTCCCAAAACCAAATAGCATTACTTATAAGTGGATTGGACGAGACCATGTTTCACGGTGGGAAATGAATTGATACACTGGTGGCACCTATCAAGTGAACCCAATTTTTACGTTACTGAGGATATCAGAACCATGTGACATGGTGGGTAGTGCACTGGCAACCATGTCATGTCAGTTGAACCCAACGGTCATTCATTGTGGTTTTGAAAACCGCTTGGACTGCTACATTCCGAGTTCCCATGCAATGTATGTGCGAGAGTGGGCGGTGGTTTGACGCAATGTATGTGCGAGAGTGGGCGGTGGTTTGACGCAATGTATGTGCGAGAGTGGGCGGTGGTTTGACGCAATGTATGTGCGAGAGTGGGCGGTGGTTTGACGCAATGTATGTGCGAGAGTGGGCGGTGGTTTGACGCAATGTATGTGCGAGAGTGGGCGGTGAGCCGAACTAATATGAAAACTATCAGTTATTTAAGACATGGCAAACTCATGAGTCCGCCCCTTACTGTTATAAAAATATCAAAGAATAACACTTAAAAAAAATAGAATATACAGAAACAGGAAATATTTATTTGTCCCAAAATACACAATAAAAGAATAATTGTTACAAAAACAAAAAACTTTACAATATATTGTAATTGAGTGGACATGAAAACTTAAGTTGTAAAAATATCCTCCCAATCAGTGGTTATTGATGCAATTTGGCTATTTAGTTTTTAAAGTTGTTAACTGTTATTGCATTGACACTGACAATGTATGGGAGAGAAATAAAAGATTAGGTCATAATCGGGGACGGGAGACGCCTACTAAGGCTAAATGTAGTGGCTGTCATAGGAGCCACCCTAAGAATTAATTTAAACAATTATTTACCTTAAATATAAAAGAAAATTGCTAGTGAAACTAGTGCATCATTACAACAAGAGTTGTATGTATGTCCATATATTACATGCACTAAGTATACAAACAGTCAGTTTTATATTACGTAATTTGTAACCAAGGAGGTACAGAATTAGTAAATCATGTAACAGTTTTGAATTACACGTTGTTCTGTATTCAGCTAATACACTGGGCATTATCTGCAGCCATATGTGTATTCATGTTCACTTACCTGTATGAATAGGGTGTCTGCCAGTCAAGAGGGCGCTGCGGGTGGGCGTACAGATCGGCTGCACATAGTAGTTGTTCAGGATAATGCCATCGTACGCAAGAGTGTCAATGTTTGGAGTTGGGATCTGCTTCGATCCATGGAAGCCTACATCATTCCAGCCCTGTTGGAGTGGATAAGAGCTTATTGTAAACGTAAACCACAATCACTTTCAGTGTAGAAGCTAGCTATTTTCATTGACCATGAAATGCACGAGTTTTATTTTATGTAAATCACAGTCAAAGTGTGTAATCAGACATTTCTTAAAATGGTTTACTGACATTTTAGGCATTACACGAAATTACTGTTTCACTCGGCCATTTCTTAAAATGATTGAAAACTTCAGTCTAGTGCTGGTTCGATACCTGATTTCTTCTATATTGATCGATACCGGAATTAATTCGATACTCGATACTTACGTTGTAAGTCTAATTCATATAGGGTATAATTCACGATAGAAGCATATTATCCAATAGAAGCACACACCCTTTTTTCCATTAGGGAAACATGCTTGAAAATATAGATGTTTCATGAATGGATGCCTGTTAATGTCATAGATGGCAATTTTTGGCAATACTGCTGCTGCTGCCACCTTGCAGAAACTTGTTAGGTCATTCATAATGCGATAAGTATTTGTAGTGTAGAACATTACAAATTGGTTCAAATTTGAACTTTCACATTTAAATGGAATCCTTTTAAATAAATCAGCTGGAGATGTGCCCCAAATTTAATGCATCTAAATACGATTGTATAATTTATTATTAAAAAAATGTTAGTCAAATAAATGTAGCCACCCATTGCTACTTGATGCGTGTTGCTCCAACAGACTCACCAGGTCATCAGCCAAGATGAATATGATGTTCGGTCTCTGCTGATTGGACCACACCACAGGGAGGAAGAGAAGCAGAAAGGGAGACAGTGCCACTGCCATGATTGGAGCTGCAGCGATCTGACACACAAAAACTTGTTATCATCGTAAAAATCGGCTACCTGGTACGTGTCAATAGCAACTGAAATACAAATGATGGTGATAACAACAAAAGCACACAGACAAAAACATTGCATAGTCATGGTGAAATGAGTGTACAGCTGTTATATTATAGTTTACATGCATCTATAGGGATGATCGTCAATAATGCTATCGACACATTTGACGCCTTACTGCGCAGGAATGTTTATGGTTTTAGAAAACGGGTGCATAACATTAACATCAACAACAATATTTATGACAAAAAACGTTGTCCAACTGTACAAATATTGTTAATGGGCTCATTTGGACTAGCTGGGCACAATCACTCTACACCAGCGGTTCTTAACTTTTTTGGTCGCAATCCAAATTCCGTTCACGGGACTTGCTTGGCGACCCATGCCTTCAAGAAGTTAACTTAATGTGATAAAAGATAAAATTATAATGAAATAAAAAGGAATACAATTTTACGAGGGATGAGAACATTTCTTAAATTTCCTTGCTGAGCATGTGGACATCACCAAATCAGGTGCTGACCAAATTCTTCCCAGTTATCTATCTGTGGGCCAGAGTTTTGATGAAAACTAGTACACACCATCAAACAGCTATACGCTAAAGCTAGCAGCGCAGTACTGGTGCAAGGCGCTGTAGGTGAATGGTTCCACACATCAGTCGGAGTCCGTCAAGGATGCCTCTTGTTGCCTACATTATTCAACATTTTCCTGGAATGAATAATGACAGATGCCCTGGAAGATCACACTGGCACAGTCACATTGGAGGATGCATCATCACCAACCTACGGTTTGCTGATGATATCGAAGGGTTGGTTGGAAGTGAAGAGGAACTTGCTAACCTTGTGAACCAACTGGATGAAACATCAGCCAGATATGGAATGGAAATTAGCACAGAAAAAACAAGCTAATGACAAAGAGCAAAAATGCAATGAGGTCCCGAATAACTGCCAATGGACGCGAACTGGAAACAGTAAGTCAGTTCAAGTACCTCGGAGCTATCATCAATGATGAGGGTTCCAGGAATTAAATCTTTGCAAGATCTGCACAAACATTAGCAGCACTGGCGAAATTTAAACCAGTTTGGAGAGACAAAAACATCGCACTGAAATCTAAACTTAAACTAGTACGTACACTGGTCCTTTCCATCTTTCTGTATGCATGCGAATCATGAACCAAAGAAGAATTGCTGCATTGGAAATGAAATGCTACCGAAGAATCCTCGGTATTTCCTACACGGACCACATCACCAACGATGAAATCAGAAAAGTCATCACTCAACATGAGGGACATTACGAAGACCTGCTGACCACAGTAAAAAAGAGGAAACTGAGATGGTATGGTCATGTAACATGATCAAGCGGGCTCACAAAAACAATACTACAAGGAACAGTGCCAGGGAAAAGACAACAGGAAAGACAGAGGAAGAGATGGTCAGACAATATTGCAGAATGGACTGGGAAGACCTTCGCAGAAACTCAGACCTATGACCCAGGCGGGTTACGGGAGCAGTAAGTAAGTAAGTAAGGGCCACAGTTTAAATTAGGAAAGAGTGTGATTTCTACTACCTTGAATCAAATCTAAAAATAACATTAGTCAAACATTATATAAAAAATAATGTCTAAAGAGAATGGTGGCGCTGCCTATTCTTCTATAAACTATGCCTACTTCTGCCTGGAGAGAGGCAGAGATTACAAGTCGTAAAACAACTTTCAAATGGTATCAAAGGTGTTCAAGGTGTGACTTCTTGTTGGGAGTTTCGCTATTGCTTAATAAAATTTTCCTGGCCATTTCAGCACTCTTTCAAGCAATGCTTGAAAATCAGCACTTTCATTACTTATAAAAGCATGAAGTTGTCTTTCACAGTGAACATTTTCTTTCAAAGCCTTATAATTTTAGTCTTAGAGATTCTACTGCAAAGCAGTTTTGCCATCTCCAAATGACTGCAACAACTTCAACAACTTCAACAACATCAGGGTGAGCATGCAGTTAAGAAACTTGCAAAGATGCCGCTAAGTCGGCAAATCAGCCACTGAAGGCGGTCTGTAGGCTGTCCTGCACATTGACAAACACTTGGTTGGCATCTTCGATGAGCGCATGGTCTTCGCTGCAAAAAATCTGGTGAACTTGAAATGTAGCAAGCTATCGTTCTTGGCATGCATTTTAAAGGCGTCCATTTTTTTCAAAATGTCCACTGCTCCGTAAGCGATGCTAATCAGCTTTTGTGTTCCTGAAGAAACACATTCAACATGTTTAGATGTTTGAAAATGAGTATCAGAATACAAAACGTAACTCGAAACTCAGTATCTTGCACCTGAGTGATGGTCCCGCCAATTCAATAGACACACCTCTCAGAAGTAGGCTTATCACATATCTCACTAGAACCGCTCCACGGCTTAACCAGCGAACACTGTTGTATGATCAAACATGAAAATTTTCTGTTGTTCTTGACAATTTCCATTTTTTGTGCGGGTCTTGCAGGTCAGCTGGAAACTGTTCAAAATCTGGAATGTCATACAATTTTGACAACATTTGAAGGATATTAGGCCTAATTTACTTCATATAGTGGTGATAATAAGGAGGAAGATAGATAATATATTGTGTCACTGATGCTGATTGATAGAACAGTGGTCTCACTGGTCTGTGTAAGTGTATTTAATGGCTTCACTATAGACAGAACCGAAAATTACACCAATGTTATCATACTGCGTGCATGACGAACTTTCAGCAGAATAATACAGAATATGACTTGCCCACACCAGATGTATCCTTGACGAATACAGTACACAAAATCTAATGTAAATTTTAAATGGGTGATATTATATCACACAATGTTTCAGTTTCATACAACATGATTAATAAATAATTTGTCTTGCATACATCTTGCATGGGAAAGCAGGACAATAAAGAAAAGTTTGTAGTCGCTGGAAATTCTTGGCGATCCAATTTTGGGTTGCGACCCAGGGGTTAAGAACCGCTGCTCTACACAGTAAATTGGTAACATTACGTCCATTTTTACATATTTATTAGTTTCCTATAATGTTTATAACTTATTTATTTCTTAACTTTTTAAAATAATATATAATTTTTACCAATTTATATATATATATATTTTTTATTGTATGTTTTATCTTCAGTAAATTGAGGGCCTAATTAATATTTGTTCTTCCTCTGAATATGAAATAATTTCCTCCCACCGAGGCTTAAAAAAATAGTGTGTGTGCATCACCTAGATACAAAATAATGTGCTGTATGAGGAAAGTGGCATACTAATTAATCTATGGGAGAAAGAGAAATCTGGTCTGCGGAGACTATGTTGACAGTGAGCATTTTAGCTAGAAATGCCATTTTAAGGAGATAATTTATAAGTTGCTAACACTAGGCCTAGCAACTAGCAGTAGCAGCCTATAATATTGATGGAATGATGCACAAAGTCATTGTATGCAGATATAATTTCACACTGTTCAGTTTCTTAGGCTTAGCAAGCACCCAAACCATAAGTATAATGATTCCCAATCCGATGTTTGTCACTAATCAACTTAACATCTTGTATAAATAATAAAGCTGCTAGAAATTGTCGACCAAGGAGAAGCACGACATACTTTGTAAGTATTTTTACTTCTATGTTTCTCCTTTCAAACTTTTCACCAATATTCTTTGTATATCTAATTTCTTTGAATAAACGCTTTTGACTTGACTATCACCATGCATTAGTTGCACGTAGAAAAATGAAATATCACGTGAAAGTATTATGAATTTTCCAACAAAAATTATTTTGAAAGTCACAGGAGATAGTTGTGGGTGATTGAACAAGACATTGGTGTATTTTTTAACAAGACACTGGTGTATTACCGATTTGAGCAGTAGATTTAAAAGCAACATGCGGATGTAAACAAATAATACGTACCTGTTTATACGTAGGCCTTACATGTATTATTGCATACGCCTAATTGGCTCCAATAAGGCTACGGGTCAGACTTACCGAGTTCTTTTTATAACGCGTATGCTAGCCGTGGCATACAGCAAAGGCTGCGTGAGGCCGAAATACCCTCAGGCTCATTTACACCGACCAAAATGTTGATGGAATGATGCACAATTCAGTGATAACGAAGGAGTGACGCTAATGAAGTTAGGTGGCCTCGATTATCCACACTCCGCAATGTGGTGCCACTGTTTGTCGCACACAAGTGTCGGCGATGTGTCTACTGTGTGGCGCCACTGGTCTTGTAAGGCTTCACAATGATATGCATGACCAAACCAGTGACCTAAATAAATATAATACTTTTTTAATATTGCGCACGCCTGCAGTCGACCACTGGAACGTTGCATAATTGACCTATCCATCAAGTGACCTGTTGCCTAGCAAAACCTCCGTCAAATTAACCGTTGACCAGAACACACGTGGTGGGTTCGGACATTCATTTGCATATATAATATTATTGGTGAAATTCTCGAAAAGAAAAAGTGTTTCTTTATGACAAAGACATAATGCAAAGTTTTTTAAGGTGAATGTTTGAATTATGAGATGTCATGCAGAAATAGTAGTGTAATTCATGTATATAACCGTTATCAACATTGTTGGCAAAGGCAAATTAAACTTGACGGAGAACATGCGCAAAAAATCGATTGTGAGGTAGGCAAACTGTGACGTGCTGGATACATCAATTATTAATAATTAATTCAGTGGGCGAGTGTAGTTTTGTTTCCTTTTCCCAGAAAGTGTAAATAGGAGCCCACTGGAACACACCATATTATAAATCCCATTGGCGTCATTGACACAATCGACTTCCGCGAATTAAGCGCTGTGTGGTCAGTTGTCTCTCGCACACAGGTATCAAAATCAGTAATAATACACAATTAACATCGACTCTTTTGTGTGTCAGCTAGAATAAGCCTATAGTATATGTAGGAATCAATATGTATGTATGTACATATATATATATATATATGTACATAAATACAGACATACATACATATTTATATATATATATGCACACACACACACACACACACACACACACACACACACACACACACACACACACACACACACACACACACACACACACACACACACACACACACACACACACACACACACATACATACATACATATTGACGCTACTAGCACCCACACAATCAGCAGATAATCTGTTCCATTCATTTACAGTACTTTGTAAAAATGAGAACTTTCTTAAATCTAATCTACACTGCTCCTTTGCTAATGTAACTTCATGTCCTCTAATCTTTCTTAACTGAACAAAATATTTCTGTCAATATTTTCATAACCATTCATTATTTTAAACACTTCTATCTGATCTCCTCTCAATCTCCTGGTCTCTAGTGTTGTTAAGCCGTATTTTTAGGCGTATTTCTTTCTAGCATATATTTGTCCTTCCTGCGATATGGCCTCCACGCTTCAATACAATATTCTAAATGAGGCCTAACTATTGTTTTGTACAGCGGTATTATTAGCTCTTTTTCCTTATACGTTATGTTTCGCCTAATTAATCCAAGGATTTTATTTCCCTTTGAAGCTGCAATTCCGCACTGCTCTGAAACCTTCATATCAGCAATAATGGTTAACCCTAAGTCCTTTTCTTTTACATTAGTACTTAGTACAGTACCCCCCAATTGTATATTCTACCTCTTCGTTCCCATTTCCTGCGTGGAGGCATTTACATTTCCCAAAATTGAACAGCATTTGCCACTTTACAGACCATTTGATCAACTTGTAAAGATCATCTTGTAAATGTTGTTTATCTCCATCACTTTTATAATCCTTCTAAACACTTTTGTTTTATCCGCAAATTTCAACACCTTGCTTGTTATTTCATCATCCAAATCGTTGATATATATTAAGAATAACATAGGTCCTAGTACTGATCCCTGTGGTACCCCACTCAACACCGATTTCTAGTTTGAAGCCTCCCCATCAACTACTACACGTTGTCTTCTGTCAATCAGCCATTTTTCTATCCAGTTTATTATACCATTTCCTATGCCTTGGGTCTTTAGTTTAAGCAGTAATCTTTGATGTGGTACTTTGTCGAAAGCTTTTTGAAAATCTAAGTAGACGATATCTACTGGTGATCCCTCATCTACCCACTTAGTGATGTCTTCCAAAAAACATAACACATTTAACAAGAAAATCTACCAAGTGATCTTGAATTAGTCTTTCTAATAATTTGCAAATCACTGAAGTTAAACTCACTGAACTATAGTTATCTGACTTGTTTCTCGAACCTTTTTTAAATAACGGTATAATGTTTGCCTCTTTCCATTCTAAAGGAACTACTTCCTCTTCTAATGACAAATTGAAAACTGTTACTTGAAAGCGGTACGCTAATTTGTTCTGTAATTTCCAATAGTAGTTTGGGCGGAATCCCATCCACTCCAGGTGATTTATTATCCTTCATAGCCCTTATTGTCTTAGCTACCATTTCCGGGGTTACAATTAATTGTCCTAAGTAGTCTGAATCTACCCCCTTGAACTTAGCCTCTGGTACTGGCAGTGAACTAATATCTTCCCTGATAAACACTGAATTAAAGTACTCATTCGGGTCTTCTGCCATCAAGAATCCCTCTGATATTATATTTCCAGCACTATCTTCTAGAGGACCGACCTTATCTTGAACTTTCTGTTTGCTTCGAATATACGCATAAAAACTCTTGCTCTCATGTTTTATATTACCAGCTAATTGTTGTTCATAGCTTCTCTTTGAATTTCAAATTTCAGCTGTAGCTTGGTTAAGTGCTTCTTTATAACTGTTGTAGTCTTCATAATTTCCAGTACATCTATATGACTTCCACATCATTTATTTATACTTAATAAATTTTGTCTAATGGCTTCTTTCGATAAGTGTTTCTTTTTGGACCGTTTCTTTTGTTTTTTGAAGGGTACAAATTTATCAACTATGCACTTAATTTCACTCTTTAATATATTCCAGCATTCTGTTGCTGTCTTGTTTTTCAGTGTGTTATTCCAGTCTGTCTTTGCTAAATATTTCCTCATGTCCTTACACCTTCCTTTGTAGAAATTTCTCCTATACTGCTTTTTACTATTCCTTTCTGATTTTAGGTGATTTTTTGATGGTAAAATGTATCTGGTTGTGATCACTACTCCCCAGTGGCTCACATATCTTGACATTGTCAACTAATTCATTATGTGAGGACAAAACTATGTCTAACACATTCTCACCCCTGGTTGGTTCTAGCACATGTTGAGAAAGGAAAGTATCTTGAATTAAAACTAAAAACTTGTGGTCCTCACTCCCCATACTCTCTAGAGATTTCTAGTGTATATGCCCGTGGTTAAAATCCCCCATAATAATACAGTCCCGTTTGCTTACTTCCCTTATAGCGTTTTGTATTTTTTCATTCTCTTCTATGCTTATGTTTGGACTTCGATAAACTAACCCAACTGTTAACGTTGAGTTTCCTGTAACTATGTTACACCAAACAGCTTATTCGCAATCTGCTTCTCTTTCTAATTTTATTTCATGAGCCTGGATAGATTCTTTAATATATAAAATAACTCCACCTCCCTTTCTTCCTATTCTATCTTTCCTAAATATTACATATCCTGTCAGTCCCAATTCGGCATCTGATATATCGGTGGTGGTCCAGGATTCGGCTATACCTATTATGTGAGGGTCAATATCTTCTACCATAATGTTTAGTTCATTTCTTTTGTTTACTATTCTCCTTGCGTTTAAACGAACACATTTATATCCAGCTCCAGGAAAATTTTCCAGACTGTTCTTTGCTAATTTATTTGTGCTGTCTTTATCTATGCCTCCAGTTTCAGGCTTTTCTGTGAGTCCCCCTGCGAATCTAGTTTAAACAGATGCAACCTGTCCCACTGTCAACAGATCGCAGCAGGTTCTCTGAGAAAACTGCTGCCCCCTTTCCACTAAGATGGAGGCCATCTCTCATGTACATATCTTCCCTCCCAACAAAGTATCCCCATAAATATATGAATCCCACCCCCTCTTCTTCACACATCTGCTCAACTAGTGCGTTGTTCGCCATCCTCTTGCAGTTTCTATATGTTGCCCCCCTTCCTCCCATTACTGGCAAAATTCCGGACAGAATTATTTGTTCAATTCTTGTCTTCTTTAGCTTCCTCACTAACTGTCTATACTTTTTTACTATCCCAGTTGTTCCAGTATCGACCCTCGCTTGCCATGTCCCAATACCTTCTCTACCCTGTCAGTCACATGTTCAATCCTAGCCCCCGGTAGACAAACAACGACGTCCTTCCCCTCGCTCAGTGTCTTGTCCGTCTTTCTCATAATGGAGTCGCCCATAAACACCCTCTCTTTCCTCATTGCCCCCTCAACCACTGCCTTAGAGTAGTTCCTTCTTCGGTTTACATCTGTCTGGTTGTTGTCTTTTCCCTCTGTCGTCTTCTCTCCTGTCACATTCTATTTCGATCCATTCTTTCCTGTCGCTTTTTCTCTTGTCACCTTTCCTCCTGTCAGCGTCCCTTGTCGACTTCTCTTTTATCACATTTGCTCTCAATTCCTTTCGTCCCTTCATCTTTCCTCCCATCTCATTTTCCTCTCTCCTCTCCCGTACCATCTTCCCTCCCACCTTCTATACGGTAACTTTCTCCCCTGTCACAACATTCAAGTGTATTCATGTGAATACACGATTTCTGCCTATTTTCCAGTTTTGAACCAGTTTGACACATGTCGTACTGGTTGAGAACTGGTACGGCTCCACCGGTACGTGTCTTCACGTTCAATTCAGTTAATTCACGTGTGAAATTTAGGAAAATAGTACGGTTCCAGGGGAACGAGTAATCACGTGAATTCACGGGTTCATTCACGTGTGAAACTGGAGAAACTGGTACAGTTCCAGGGAACGAGTAATCACGTGAATTCGCGGGTTCATTCACGTGTGAAACTGAGGAAACTGGTACGGTTCCAGGGTAACGAGTAATCACGTGAATTAACGTGTTCAATCACGTGTGAAACTTGGGAAACTGGTACAGTTATAGGGGAACGAGTAATCACTTGAATTCACGGGTTCATTCACGTGTAAAACTGGAGAAACTGGTACGACTCCAGGGGAACGAGTAGTCACGTGAATTCGCGGGTTCATTCACGTGTGAAACTGGGGAAACTGGTACGGTTCCAGGGTAACGAGTAATCACGTGAATTAACGTGTTCATTCACGTGTGAAACTAGGGAAACTGGTACAGTTATAGGGGAACGAGTAATCACTTGAATTCACGGGTTCATTCACGTGTGAAACTGGGGAAACTGCTACGGTTCCAGGGGAAATAGCAATTACGTGAATTCACGGGTTCATTCACGTGTGAAACTGGAGAAACTGGTACGGTTCCAGGGGAACGAGTAATCACGTGAATTCGCGGGTTCTTTCACGTGTGAATCTGGAGAAACTGGTACGGTTCTAGCGGAACGGGTATTCACGTGAATTAACGTGTTCATTCACGTGTGAAACTGGGGAAACTGGTACAGTTGTAGTGGAACGAGTAATCTCGTGAATTCACGTGTTCAATCACGTGTGAAACTGGGGATACTGGTACGGTTCTAGCGGAACGAATATTCACGTGAATTCACGTGTTCATTCACTACGGAAACAAATTATCATAGTATCACCAGAATCCCAGAGTGTCCTATATAGGCATAAGTAGCATATAGTAGGTACAAATGAAGGAACGTACATGATGTAACGGAGAGGTAGCCAGTCCTCAGCTCAGTTTTTCTTAAATTACTCTATATATAATGGTTTAAAAAGTTACACATTTATCTTTGAACTCTTTTGTAGGTTTTGTAGGTTTGGACAGTATTACTGAGACTGTTGAAGAGCACAGCCCCTTCATAGCAGGACAGATTCTTGGCTGCATAGCAGCTGACTCGTGTAACAAACAGACTAGAGTAAGCAGTTCTGGTTGATTATGAGTGGAAGACGTATAATATATGACATTGTAACCTTCTCCCGTTTTGTTGATGTGACGTGTATACTATTAATAGTACGCGTGCCTCGAAACCAGTTTCAACTAGAACACATACCATGTATAGAGAGATAAGACCACAACCAGGCATGTAGTCCATTGTTTTAGATTAGTAGAATATTCTGTAACATTTAGTGAGACAGCCAGAGGCCCGACGTCCTATTCACAGTGTATATTTGATCAAATGTAGCGTCATTTTCAGATACGGTTGAACATAATTCAGAATTCCTTCATGATTAACGGGTATTGTAATGTACATTATTGGTTTTGTTACGTACTGTTCATGTTGTAACACTGTCTGACATGTTTTTGGTGCAACTTTAAACTCCCTTGTCCTGTACTGTTCATGCATGTATATAACTATGTGCACTATTACTAAGAAACTAAATATGCGTATATATGTAACTATATGTATGCATGTGTGTAACTATATAATTATGTATACAACTACTGTCGACACATCTCTATGTTCACTGACCTACAACACACAAACACTGACCTACAACGCACAAACACCGATCTACAACACACAAACACCGGAAGAAAAAACCCAACAAACACCCCCCTACAACACACAAACACCAACCTACAACACACATACACCAACCACAACACACAAACAATGACCTACAACACATAAACACCGGCCTAAAACACACAAACGCCGACCTACAACACACACAAATGTTGACCTAATACTCACAAATGCCGACCTACAACACACAGCCACTGACCTACAACACAGTAACACTGACCTACAACACACAACCACTGACCTACAACACACAACCACTGACCTACAACACACAACCACTGACCTACGACACAGAAACACTGTCCTACTACAAACATACTCCGACCTAAAACTCACAAACATTAACTTACGTCACAAAACCACTCACAAACAACACACAAACACTGACCTGCAAAACACAAACACCGTCATATAATACACAAACACTGACATACAACATACAAACATTGATCTAAAAACACAAATGCTGACCTACAACACGCAAACACTGACCTACAACACACCAACACCCACCTACGACACACATCCACTGAGTTACAACACACAAACACAACCTACAACCCACAAACATTGACATACAACACACAAACACCGGCCTACACCACACATACACTGTCCTACAACAAACAAACACTGACCTACATCACACAAACACCCACCTACGACACACAAACATTGAATTACAACACACAAACAAACACCTACACACAACACTGACCTACAACACAAAAACACTGAACTACAACACGAAAACACTGAACTACAACACAGAAACACCGACATACAACACAAAAACCACCGACACACAACAGGTAAACAGTGCTGAACACCGACCTACAACACACAAACATTGACCTACACCACACAACCACCGGCCTAAAACACATAAGTACCGATGTGTGCACCGCTTGTGTGTGTGTGTTTCTGTGTGTGTGTGTGTGTGTGTGTGTGTGTGTGTGTGTGTGTGTGTGTGTGTGTGTGTGTGTGTGTGTGTGTGTGTGTGTGTGTGTGTGTGTGTGTGTGTGTGTGTGTGTGTGTGTGTGTGTGTGTGTGTGTGTGTGTGTGTGTGTTTCTGTGTTGTTTGTGTGTGTGTGTGTGTGTGTGTGTGTGTGTGTGTGTGTGTGTGTGTGTGTGTGTGTGTGTGTGTGTGTGTGTGTGTGTGTGTGTGTGTGTGTGTGTGTGTGTGTGTGTGTGTGTGTGTGTGTGTGTGTGTGTGTGTGTGTGTGTGTGTGTGTGTGTGTGTGTGTGTGTGTTTATGTGTGTGTGTGTTTCAGTGTGTGAGTGTGTGAGTATGTGTATGTATGTGCGTGCGTGCGTGTGTGTGTACATGCGTGCATGTGTGTATACTATCTGACGCCACCACCACCACCACCACCACCACCGCTTGTGTTTGTCTGTGTGTGTTTGTGTGTGTGTGTGTGTGTGTGTGTGTGTGTGTGTGTGTGTGTGTGTGTGTGTGTGTGTGTGTGTGTGTGTGTGTGTGTGTGTGTGTGTTTGTGTGTATGTGTGTGTATGTATGTATGTGTACTATGTGCCGCCACCACCACCACCACCACCACCACCGCTTTTATGTTGGTCGGTGTTTCTGTATTGTAGGTTAGTGTTTGTGTGTTGTCGATTGGTTTTTGTGTGTTGTAGGATAGTGTTTGTGTGTTGTACGTGTGTTGTGGATCAGTGCTTTTGTGTGGTTTGTTAGTGGTTGTGTGCTGTAGGTCAGTGTTTGTGTGTTGTAGGTCAGTGTTTGTGTGTTGCAGATCAGTAGTTGTGTGTTGTAGATCGGTATTTGTGTTTTGCAAGTCAATGTTTGTGCGTTGTAGGTCAATGTTTAGCATTGCGTACACGTTGTAGGTCGGTGTTTGTGTGTTGCAAGTCGGTGTTTCTGTTGTAGGTCGGTGTTTGTGTGTTGTACGTTAGTGTTTGTGTGTTATAGGTGGGTGTTTGTGAGATGTAGGTCAGTGTTTTTATGTTGAAGGTCGGTGTTTGTGTGCCATAGGTGAGTGTTTGTGTGTTGTAGGTGGCTGTTTGTGTGTTGTGGCTGGGTGTTTGTGCGTTGTAGGTCAATGTTTGCTTGTCGTATAAGGGTGTTTGTGTGTTGTAGGTCGGTGTTTGTGTGTTGCAAGTCGGTGTTTGTATGTTGCAGATCAGTGTTTGTGTGTTGCAGGTCGATGTTTGTGTGTTGCAGGTCGGTGTTTGTGTGTTGCAGGTCGGTGTTTGTGTGTTGTAGGTCGGTGTTTGTGTGTTGCAGGTCGGTGTTTGTGTGCTGTAGGTCGGTGTTTGTGTGTTGCAGGTCGGTGTTTGTGTGTTATAGGTCAGTGTTTGCGTGTTGTCGGTCAGTGGTTGTATGTCATAGGTCAGTGGTTGTGTGTTGTAAATCGGTATTTGTGTGTTTTAGGCCGGTGGTTGTGTGTTGTAGGTCAGTATTTTTGTGTAGTAGGTCGTATTTCTGTGTTTTAAGCAGCCAATGATTGTATGTTATAGGTCAGTGTTGTCTGCTGTAGGTGTGTGTTTGTGTGTTGTAGGTGGGTGTTTGTTTGTTGTAGGTCAGTGTTTGTGTGTTGTATGTCAGTGTTTGTGTGTTTTAGGCCGGTGTTCGTGTGTTGTAGGTCGATGTTTGTATGTTGTGGGTCGGTGTTTGTGCGTTGTAGGTTAGTGTTTGTGTGTTGTAGATCAGTGAGCATAGAGATATGTTGACAGTAGTTGCATACATAGTTATATAGCTACGTACATGCAAGATACACCGCGAAACGTCTGGTAGTAGGTTAATCTACGTCGCTGTGTTGAAGGAATTCAACCATATATAAAAATGACACTATGTGTGGTAAAATATACACTGTGAATAAGACATCGGGCTTCTGGCTGTTTCAGTAAATGTTCCAGAATTTTCAGCTAATCTAAAATGATGGACTACATGCCTGGTCGTGGTCTTGTCTCTCTGTACACGTTATATATTCTAGTTGAAACCGGGTTCGAGGCACACGGTACTATTAATAGCACACACTTCACATCAACAAAACGCAACGAGGTGTAGTTACAATGTAACATATTGTACATCATGGACAAGTTCAGACTGGCAGATAGTCGTTTTTTTCTTCGTAGTCTTGTCTCTCTCTGTACTGTAGATGGTATACGCCCTTACGATAACAATACAGACCGTAATGGTGAATTCCTTATCGATCTTTATCACTGAGAAAAATCTTGAGGTCACAAACGCCAGATACCGCAAGAGAAATGGAAAGCGCTGAACGTTTATGGACCAACATGGAGGGAAACGACAGCTTGATTATATCTTGGTCAACAACAAATGGAGAAATAGCGTGATGAACTGTAAACCGTACAGTACCTTTGCAAGTGTCGGATCTGATCATCGCATTGTTACAGCTACAGTACGACTTGTTGTCACAATGTAACATTATACGTCGTGGACAAGTTCTGACTGGCATAGTAGATTATCGCTTTTGTTTCGTGGTCTAAACCTAACCCTAAGCACCTAACCCTATAACCTAACCCTAAGCCTAATCCTTACCCCAAACCTAACGCTAATCCTAAACCTAACCATAACCATAACCCTACACTTTAACATGGGATTCCACCAGGAGCGGAAATTATGATCCATCGATGGAAGAGCGATAATACCCAGTTTTGAGGATTTCCTCCCCATCTTTTAACATGGGATTCCACCGGGCGCGGACTCGTTCCTTCATTTGTACCTACTATGCTACTGGCATATGTTCATTCATTTAAACTAAATAAAGGGTTTTAATTCATTCTTCCATTGACATATATGTCCATCCATCACTGGGATTGGTCAATTGTTTTAATCATGAAGTTATTTATGGGGCCAGCTGAAGCTTTTTGGATTAAATGTTGTGTCCAGGGCACTCGTTGGTTTTAATGTTGAGTTCAAAAAGCTCCTTGGGAGAAAGTTTGTTTTAGAAAAGATTAGACAGGATTGGTGGAATCTGTAACTTCCGCAGTTTTAAACTGTATCAATTAGTCTTGATACCACTGATCGTGATGATAGAGTAAACTAATTTATTTCCTACTGAATTGTTTCAAATTCTCACGTTCGTAGCTTCCATATCAACATGACTATTGGCCTTTCAGTTACATTGTGTTATGTGTGCATTCGTGCATAATATAATTACGCTGACACCGTAAAAAGTTGTCCTATATTGAAAAGTACGCCGATGATTATAGCTCGTGTGAAAGATCATTACCGTAATCATGGATATAACATAACTAATTGTTTTAGTTTCAGCGATATGTTCATAGGTACGCAGTGTCTGTGACAATAAGGGACGCTTATAGAAACAAGATTAAAATGGTAGATCCTCCCGCCAATAATGTTCTGGATACATATGTCACGTGAGTACTTTATTAAAATGTACACCAATATCGTGCAACATTGATAAGTAGGCAATTTACTCTAATCCATAGTTGCCATTTCCTGTAATGATCATCACTTGGTTATTGCGAAGATCAAGTTGAGGAGACAAAAGAAGAACTCAAACATGACTAATAGATTCGATATAAACAAGCTCCAAAACCCAGTGACCAAATATGAATTCCAAGCAGTCCTGAGAAATTGTTTTGCTGTCTTTGCAGATCCTAAACCAGGTTCAACGGAATATCATTATATGTAATAAGACGAAATATGCGATGATAGCAGCAGGCAAAGACGTTCTGGGATTCCATAAATCTCCGAAGGAGTCTTGGATCAGTGATCACACACGGGGACTGAATGCGGGGGAAAACTCCTGCAACAGAAACGATAAAATTAATCCTGCAGCACAGCTACCTACCGGGCCTATAGTAAGAAGGACAGAGAAGTGAAACGCAGTGCACAAAAGGACAAACGTGAATGGTTTGACAGACAGACACAGGAGACAGAGAACGCAGCTGTCCGAAATTACACGAGGCAGGTCTACTGCATTGCCAAGAAAATCACTGGCAGCTCAAAGGCAAGGTCTGGACCAATCAAAGCCAAGGATGGATCTCTACTATCAAAAGGAGAGGACAAACTAGAGACATGGGCAGAACACTTTAGAGAGGTTCTCAATAGGCCTGCACCTGACACACCAGCACAGACTGGCAACCCTCAGACTGTGCTCCCAATAAACACAGAGGAGTTCTCGGAGGATGAAGTGAGGAAGGCCATTGCGACTCTCAAAACAAACAAGTCACCTGGCATGGACGGAATCACAACTGAAATTATCAAGGCAGGTGGTATGACAATCGTACAATGGATGTGCGGACTATACAACCAGATGTGGGACTCGGACATGTTGACTGTATCCCCAAGAAAGGAAACCTAACTGAATGTGACAACTGGACAGGTGTGAAACTGCCGTCAATACCAGGGAAAGTGGACTGCCAGATAATACTGAACCGAATGCGAGATGTGGTAGATGGCGAACTGCGTGAAGAACAAGCAAACTTTAGGTCCAAACGCTCTTGTGCTGAGCAGATATTCACACTCAGACGCATTATTAAGAAATGTTAAGAGTACCAGTATCCCTCGCAAACAGTTTCATAGACTTCAACAAAGCGTTTGATAGCATCCACAGACCCTCCATTTGGAAAATATTAACCATGTATGGAATCCCACAAAAGATTGTAATAGCAATCGAGAAGATATATGAAAACTTGAGATGTGTTAAAAAAAGATGGCTACAGCGACTGGTTCCGTGTGATGACTGGTGTCAGACAAGGCTGCATTATTTCCCCCTTCTCTTTGCCGTGGCCATCGACTGGCTCATGCGGTTCTACAATGTCTCGTGGAATCAGTCAGCAGATACGCTGATGGCTTGGGACTTGTCATCAGTAAACAGAAGACAAAAACATGCTGACGGGGAGAATCAACCACCCACAGATTGGATACGGTCTTCACACATTCTAAGAACATGTAAACAATGGTTGACACAAATATACCATTAAACATTATGATAGATAGTTTTATTCAAAAAGTAGTAGTTACCAGCTGCTAACTTCGCGAACTCGATACAGCGAATGTGAAATTTACATCTAGGCGAGTATGAAAAACAATGCACCGATCCACGACCTTTGATGTAGATTTATTTAGGGAAAGCATGGAAGCACTGGCCTTTGTGAGTTCGGTAAACTTAAGAATCCATATTAGGGTTAAACGAGCTGTATATTCATAAAATAAATAATTATGTAAGTTAGGTTCACTATCATAAGTATGATCAGTTGTTACAAATGCTTCCATTCATCTTTAAGCCGAAGAAGTTTAGAAGATCGGTCCAGTTACTTCCCATTTGACCAAAAAAACAGCATTTTAGCAAACAATGGTGCTTTGGACATAGCTTCATGCATTATTGTCCTGTTTACTACTGAAAAATTATGTTGTTTTATCCGTGAAAGTGCCTTTCGTGGACTTCGCTCCTAATTCTCTGTCCAATTCAAATTTGTGCTTTTGACAACGGAATGTAACTTTTGGGCTTTATAACGTATCCTTTGCTCCCCAAAAGGGCCCCTTTGGGGCTTTGCCACAACATTTTGTTTATGTATTACAGAATAACTTATCATTTCTGTTAAGGACTTTACTCCGTTTTGAGACCTTTTTGGACCTTGTCCCCGAAATTTGCTCATTTATTAAGTATGTTGCCCTGTTTGCAACGGAAAGTGTATTCCCGGACTTTCCTCTAAAAAATGTTTCCTCTAAAATTGCTACTTTTAAGACCTAACCACTAGTGGATTGCCATTTTAAAGAAGGCTTGCCGTTTTGTCATTTAATGTCCTCTTTCGTGACTCTTCCATTTATAGACGACAGGAAATGGCAACATTCGTGTAGGCCAATAGTCTATTTAGAAACCCAAAAGTTTATCACGTTGAGAAAATAGTTAGAACGATTTATGTGTGCATTTTTTATTTTAAATTGTCAGAGCTTAAAATTTACAGTGCAAATCCAAATATTTGTTATTTATAGCACCTCCAAGTGATAATATCTGGTGAAGTTTGTTTTTTGCATAAAAAACTATTGTTGCTTCGGTTTGTGTGATTTTATTATGTGAGGAGTGAGTGTGTTTAAATGTGTTTTGCAGCAAACAGTCTGGCTGCTAGCATAGATCTCGCTGGCGACTTGGGAATGTCCCTGTAACGGATGGTGTTGTGAAAGGTTTTGTGAAAACTTCTGACCATGATGATGACGGAGCTGATTCAGACAATGACGAAGAGGGAGGGGTGTTGTTTTACTTATGATAAATGCTAGCATATGAAATACAATTCTCGAAGCAAATCAAATGCGGATACGACATAATATCGAAGTGGCGATGAAATACGCCGCGTTGATTTCTGCTGGCTGTGATATTATCTCGGTGATGGATATAAACAATTTACATCACCAAAAGGCGTACACTACATCTACACTACAGTAGCTGAGAAAATGGCATTTTGACCTTTTGGTCTATTTGACCAACCCGCTAAGTTAACATATACGTGATATAGAAAAACAAATATTACTGTATGTTAAATGTTGTAGAACCATTCAAGTATATGATTGTTATTCGTAGTTTATGTATTATTATGCAATTGACTGACGTATTTACATTTAGTGGTGGTCACGTACCTTTTCTTGTTATGACGCGTTCGTCTAATGTAACCTTCAAGTTGTAATAGTGTTACAGCATTATAGTGATAAGTACTAAGGGGTTTCTAGATAATGTTCAGCGGCGTGTGTAATAAAGTCATATCTATATGTTATTCGTAAGTTGCGTGCAGCATGGGCGGAAGGGTGCATCGATCTTGTGTGCGGGCACCGTCCCCGTTTGGCCAGATTGTTATTCATGGTGTCAGAATAAGTTGTTGAGCGAGCACATTTCAGCACCTCCACTATAGCTAGAACACAGCGGTATGATCGAGGATCTGTTTTGCGCCTTCGAAAAGTGATAATTTGCTGACTTTGACAAAGTCAGCACCATTGAACGAGACTAGTTCTCTATCATGAATTATTTTCCTGTTCGTTAACAAAAATGCAAACATTATACGGGAAGAAACGGAGATTACGTGATGCTTTTTTGAATCGATCTCCACAGCTACGTTACTCTAGTTATACAGATTAGCTTGATCAGAGTACTGCATGCGGACATCGGGTCCATTATTTCCGTGTGCCCCAGACCTACCAGGCCTGCATTAGTCAATCGTCGAATGTCGGCGCCTTTTTATTTGAATTTCCACCAGATGTTGACATGTTTGAACACACGTGAGAGACAATCGGCACTGCAACAAATAACAAAGACACCCACTCTCTTTATAAAGACACATATTGACAACATGTGAGAATCGTCGATGTTAACGTCCTCATTAATTTCTCGCTTGATGAAGGACATGTCGTTACACACTCATTTCTATAATCAAGAAGTTCGGGAATAAGATACGAGAGAAATGTAGAACTACCCCAGATAGATGTACTTACTTTACACTAATAATTTATTGCAAAATGGTTTGCGTCGCATAAATGTGAACTGCTGAGCGCTGTTCCTTTTATTAACGTGAACACAATAAATCTATGCTTCGGCCCCGGCCGATCAGTGATGATGATGATGATTTCTGTTATAGGGAAAATATTGAATTTCGTGATTTTTATTATTGCCAAGGTGTACACATTACATCGCTAAACTCTTGTCTGAACACACACGGGAACGCAAGCACGCACGCACGCACGCAAGCATACACACATACATCCACATACAGACATATAGGCCTAATTCGTCTCAATGGTCATAATTATCAAATATGGAAACGTCATTTATATTTAAGAACGTGTCTCCGTTGAATAAAAATACACATTTTAACAGACACCATTAAATATACAGGCTACTGGACAAAAACGACAACAAATTATTTTCTTTATAAATTATAATACAATTTAAACAGCGAATTAGTACGCAACATGTATACTGTTAAGGAAGTATTATTTTACAAACGCATGCCACAACACATTATGGTAACAAGAACAAAATAATGCGGTGTGTGCAATTGTAATATCGGCTGTTTTGCAAGGCGTTTTGACATCATCATTTGATATCATTTATAAATTGAACTATCTGCACAAGTTCGCCTCTGGTGAACTTATTCACGACTTCAGGGGCAGAGGAAAACAAATTTGATTTTCAAAATGCAATACAATGGGGTTTTCGGAGAGCCTGAACGTGGATTTTTGGGGAGCCTCGGGGGATGCAATTGAAGGTTTTTGGTGAACCTCAGTCCCCCGAATATTCACCACGTTCCGACGCCGGTGACATTAGTACGTGAGATGTCGAACTCATGTGTCAGTTTGTCGTTGAAGTACGTGCTCCCAAACACGAGTCTGTCCGCGACAAAACGACCGGGCACAAATCGCCCGAATAGCAGCAGCTTCAAAGCATCCTTATGTAATAACTAACAACTGTTTCAAGTTGCAGAGAAATTACTATTACTGCTCATACTAGTGATGCCAACGCAATGCCATTACAAAAAAACAAAGTATATGACCATTGCATAGCTACGTGGAAGCAAGTTGAAAGTCGCTAAAGTCAACGGATTCTCGTCCGAGAGAATTAATGGCGCCGCCTGTTGACACCCGTAGTAAGCTTCAGGCTATCACATACTCTTCCAGCCAGTCACGCACGCACACACGCACGCCCGTATACGTACACACGTACGCACATACACGCACGGAGTCACACACACACACACACACACACACACACATTCATAAACGTGTATACAGCGAGTGACGCATTCACGCGCGCACCGACGCCTCCGTACAAGAGAACACACATGATCGCTGTATATTTATTTGCTTCTTGTATGTAAGCCTGTGCGCATGCGTAACCTATTTCGGTATGTTTAACAAGATTTAACGAGATTGCCATCCAGAAAATTAACTCTAGATGGCAGGTGGATAAGGAAGCCTTTTGGCTTATCGAGAGTCCAATACTTGTTTATCTACGTGTATCCGCCCTTTTAAGGTATGTGTCGCGATTTTTTTTTTAAACATTCACGCTACTAGCACCAACACAATCAGGAAATAATATGTTCCTTTCATTTACAGTCCTTTTTGGAAATGAGAACGATCTTATGTCTAATCTACACTGCTCTTTTACTAATGTAACTTCATGTCCTCTGGTCCTTCTATCTTTCTTAACTGAGAATAAATATTTCTATCAATATTTTCATAACCATTCAATATATTAAACACTTCTATCTGATCTCCTCTCAATCTCCTGGTCTCTAGTGTTATTAACTCACATTCTTTTAGGCGTATTTCGTTACTAAGATCCCTCAGTTTTGATATCATTTTAGTTGCTCAATATTCTAAATGAGGCGTAACTATTGTTTTGTACAGCGGTATTATTAGGTCTTTTTCTTTATACGTTATAGGTCGCCTAATTAATCCAAGGATTTGATTTCCCTTTGAAACGGCAATACCGCACTGCTGTGAAACCTTCATATCAGCACAAATGGTTAACATTAAGGCCTTTTCTTTTACACTAGTTCTTAGTACAGAACCCCCATTGTATATTGTTCGTTCCTATGTCCTGTGTGGAGGCATTTACATTTCCCAAAATTTGCCATTTTTCTGACCATTTTGTCAACCTGTCAAGATCATCTTGTAAATGCTGTCTATCTGCATCACGCTTAATCCTTCTGAACAATTTTTTATCGTCAGCAAATTTTAACACTGCATGTTATGTCATCGTCCAAATCGTTGATATAAATTAAGAATAATATAGGTCCCAGTACTGATCCCTGTGGTACCCCACTCAAAACTGATTTCCAGTTTGAAGCCTCCTCATCAACTACTACCCGTTGCCTTCTGTCAATTAGCCATTTTTCTATCCAGCTAATTAAACAATTTCCTATGCCATGGGCATTTATTTAAGCAGTAATCTTTGATGTGACACTTTTTCGAAAGCTTTCTGAAAATCTAAGTAGATGATATTTACTGGTGATCCCTCGTCTATCCACTTAGAGATATCTTCCAAAAAACAGAACATATCATATTTGTTAAGAATGACCTCGCTTTTAGAAATCCATGTTGAGATGGGTTTAACAAGTTATGTTTAACAAGAAAATCCACCATGTGATATTTAATTAGTCTTTCTAATAATTTTGCAAATCACTGATGTTAATGTTTGCTTCTTTCCATTCTAAATGAACCACTCTCTCTTCTAATGACAAGTTGAAAACTGTTGCAAGTGCTATGGTGATTTGTTCTACAATTTCCAAGGTCTTTGTTATATTGTGCAACTGAAGAACGCAATAGTACACACTCGGTTCGTCGTGTTATAGCTTGTGCATTCGGAACAATAGCGTGGTAATTACGCTCGTTAATTGGGCACTTCGTGTTAGCTTTCTGCCACTTAATGGATTACTCCATACGGCTATTTGACGGTCTGACCAGTATACCTGCAACCGTCCAGTCTGCGCGTGTTGTTGACGCATCTACTGTGCGTCATGCTTAAAATAAACCACCGCCACGTCAATTACGATTAGCAAGTTGATTGAACGAATCTCCCAGCTCCGCCGTAATATGCGGCAATAGTAGAGCCGTCGTTGCACTCGGTTTATAACTGACGTGCCGTGTTTGTGTACCTGTATAGCTGTCATTGTATTTTGGACCAAGACGACCCAGCCACACTGAAAGGATCGCTACTACAACGGACGCTTCGGTGAAGACCGAGCTCGCTCGAGTTATACGCTGCTGTGCGCCGCGGTTGACCTGTGCCCTTTATGTTTGATCGAGTAGCTACGCACGACGGACTGGCCGCATTTTTTTATGCTGAAAAATTCGATCTACGACGAGGTGAGGCCGAAACAAGGTCGACATTGAACTGAAGAGGACACATCTTGATTGTTACCCGTAGACCAGGTTCAAAGAACTGTTTCACTGAGTCTTCGGACAGGTGCGTAATGTGTTAATATACTAGGTATTTGATTTTATAACTGCCAGCTATAATATACGTATCAGAAATCAGATACAGATTCGTCAGCACCAATGCATGACGTCAGTCAAAGGTCTTTGTGTATACACGCTCTGGGTGTGCCTTGTATGGACTGCATTGACATGCCTAATATCATAAACATGACACACAATTATATTTGTGCATCTGAATTCCGACCTCACAGACACACAAGCACCCGCACGCACACGAACACGCACGCGAGCACGCACGCGAACACGCACGCGCTCGATCACGCACACAAACACACACTTACCCTCCCTACCTACTCTCTCCTCTCTCGCCCTCAATCTCCCTCTCTACTTCCCTCCTCCATCTCTCCCCCCCCCCCCCCCCCCTCTCTCTCACTGTCTATATATGTGTGTGTGTGTGTGTGTGTGTGTGTGTGTGTGTGTGTGTGTGTGTGTGTGTGTGTGTGTGTGTGTGTGTGTGTGTGTGTGTGTGTGTGTGTGTGTGTGTGTGTGTGTGTGTGTGTGTGTGTGTGTGTGTGTGTGTGTGTGTGTGTGTGTGTGTGTGTGTGTGTGTGCGTGTGCGTGTGTGTATGTGTTTGTGTGTGTGTTTGTGTGTGTGTATACATATATAGAGACAGATATATCTCCCTCTCACCCTCCCTCTGTCCCTACCTCTCTCCCTCCGGTCTCTCTCCCCTCACTCTCCCTTTCTCTTTTTCCCTATCTCCCCCACTCTATGTGGCGCTTTCTTTCGGGAGGGGAGCGGGACACTCTGGGGACGTGGACTATTGTCTACAACTACACTTTAAGCATCATACAATACCAGTGTTCAACTTGGTAGCACGCACTGTTTAACCTGGCAAGGTCGCGTAGTAAGCATAACAATATGCACTGTTGCTTAAATCGATAACGATTAAACTTACTAGCATATAACGTCAAGAGCCGAAGACCTGAAAGATGTGGCAGAATCCGTTCGTCGTCGCCGTCACATCACCGCACAGTCGTCGTCTCCTTTTATAATAATCAATATCATTGCCACTCAACTTCTGGTTTGTCTCCGTTGGTAAACACTCAGTCGTCGCCTATGTAACGTTGCAGGTCGATGGGGAACCAGCACAGCGGCGACCTGAGTGCATCGGAGTTGGAACGCTTGAAGAGGAAGACGAATTTCTCGGGCGACGAATTACACAAGTGGTAAGTTACAGCTCTTCCGCGACTGTGTTGACTTTATTGAGGGTCTAAGACAAACACGTCATCAGAACGCGCCAGATTCCGAAACTTATGTTTTTGTTAGCTAACTGTGTTAGCGATGCTAAGGGGAGTGAATGCCCTCCAACCATCGTTTTCTCCACCCATTTTCCCTTCCCTTCCCTTCCCTTCCCTTCCCTTCCTTCCCCCCTCTTCCCTTCCCTTTTGTGCCAAACAACAAAATGTATGTATGCATGTTATCATTATTTGGAAAAATTAAAACGTAATGTTTTTACATTATTATATTATTATGTTGGACTCTCGAGAAGCGAAATCGTTCCTGGTCCAAATGCCATATGGGGAATTTTGTTCAGGACGACAATATGTTGCCTTGTTAGAGCTGTCATCATCAAAACCTACGTCAACACAACAGCATTGCATGGCAGGTATAAGAAGTTTAAACACGACTACCCGGATGGCGTCATTCGTCGGCAGGATTTCGTCGACGCCTACTGCGGCATGTGCGCACAGGGTGACGCTCGTGCCTTCGCCGAGCACCTGTTTCGTGGCTACGACACGGACGGTGACGGCGAGATAGACTTCCAGGAGTTCATGTGCACGCTGAGTATCTCAGCAACGGGCACGCCCGAGGAGAAGCTGGCGTGGGCGTTTAAGATGTACGACACCAACGGCGACGGCAGTCTGACTATGAAGGAAGCAGTCGAAATCATCTCGGTGAGTTTATTGGGGATCTCTTCCCACCGCAGTGACAGGATTGTACGAGTACAGGCAAGTTTGACGGATGTATGCTCGACAGTAAATGCCGTGTACTGTACACAAACCCACTTGTACACACGCACTCTCTCACACGCACGCACTTGCACGACACACGCATGTGCGCTGACACGTACGCACGCGTTCACACGTTCACGAACACACGCGCGCACGAGCACACACACACGCGCGCACACCACACACGCGTGCACATGCACCACACATGCACGCACACAAACAGAAGCGGTGGTGGTGGTGGTGGTGGCAGCAGAAAGTATGTACACACACACACACACACACACACACACACACACACACACACACACACACACACACACACACACACACACACGCACACTTGAACAACTATAGTTTTCAGCCTATAATAATTTACATTTTGTTTGTTTTCCCACAAGCAGAACATGAGATGGAACACTTTTCTGTGATCTTACTTGTGTTTTCTTGTAGGCAACACAGCGCATGCGCGGAGAACACAGCAAAGAAGCGGCGGAAGATATCGCGCAGCAGATCTTCGTGCGTATGGACAAAGACAGAAACGACGTTCCCTCGAAAGAGGAGTTTATTAGCGGCGCGCAACATTCGGCAGCTGTTATGGAGTTGCTGCAAAGCAGACCTACTTGATCGTCGTCGCCGATAGAATACCTCAGTCCCGTCCGCTGGAGGCGCTGGCGGCGGCAGTCCATGATCACGTGAAGACCAAACGCGTGTGCTATATATTTGTGGAAGATGCGAGCATGTTCTGGTGGACTACGAAGCGTACATTAGATGATTTCTGCAACACGGGTAACATTGTACAGAGTCAACAAAGAAAAACTTGTTGAACCAAATACGTTATTTATGATGTTAATGTGTTGTATTATTCATATGTGCTAACAATACGTTTGCGGGTTGATTGAATTTGTTCAATCGTTGTACGTACTTGGTATTTTTTTTACACAGGGTGAAACATTTTCTCCGACTCGTGATATCATTGAAATGAATTATGCACTAAAACAGTTAACTGGATCTACCAAGTTGATGTAACCAATTCATTCTTGCACTGTTACGCACGCTGGCACTTCAATGGCCAGGGTAAATACGCCGTTTAGCAGTTACGAAATACATTAACTTGTTGTTGTGCACGTGCGACAGCATATGCATAATAACAGTGTAGTATATAACCAATGATTGATCAAAAATAATTAGTATACATGCATTGTTACATAACCTGTCTGTATGTCTGATGTTTACATGCAAGTAGATACCGCGCAGTTCTTCTCACTGTTTTTTTATAATATAAATGTGTGGCTTATTATTATTACACACACACACACACACACACACACACACACACACACACACACACACACACACACACACACACACACACACACACACACACACACACACACTCTTTCTCTCTCTCTCTCTCTCTCTCTCTCTCTCTCTCTCTCTCTCTCTCTCTCTCTCTCTCTCTCTCTCTCTCTCTCTCTCTCTCTCTCTCTCTCTCTCTCTCTCTCTCTCTCTCTCTCTCTCTCTCTCTCTCTCTCTCTCTCTCTCTCTCGCCTTTTTTCAGCTGGTTATGTGGTCCTAATCACAAGCTCAAATGGACAGACATTAATGCAACTAAATCATTTTGGAATTATGTACAAAAGCACATCACAGCAAAGATAAGATGCGCGGTTTTTAGCGCCTTTTACAAGATATTGATTTGCCTGTTTATATTCGTAAGTACTTCACCCAAGACAATTTTTCTAACAGTTTATTTGCTTAAATTTATTGGAATATGTGTTCGAGATTTAGCACATAGATATCTTACGGAAAAATTGAATTTTTGTGTGAAAACAACAAAAACGATTGCACGCACGATTTGTGCCCTTACCATTATGTATTCCATGCTGAGACAGGTCTTACAAAAAAATTCTGATGGTTAAACACAACTGCAATTAAAACAAGGCGGCTAATCAGTTAAATACAGTTGTATGTACAATGCTGTCATATTGTTTACTTTGATTCATCCATAATTTGAACGTAAAGTGGATAGGGATTGCACTTACCGATCACCCCTGCTGGTTACGTATTTACCTATCTGATCGACACTTAACCGATCGCATAAACACAACAAGCGATGACGTAGTACGCACAGCGCGTTAGGGATAGGGAAGGGAATCGAGATCGGCTTGCAGATACTCTCTATTAACGCTATGCCGCCTCTGGCTTGAAGAGATGGATTGTTCACAAACGGAAGCGTGACATGTGATTATCGAAGAATGGATACACGATATCATAACATTCAGCATTGTAACTATAGTATTCACTGACGTAACAATAAATTATATCTACAGAATGTGCAAGCAGTGCAGATGCACCACTGTCAATTCCAGCGCGACGCCCGACAAAGAGATTGCTGAACACCTGCATGGAAGAGGGGAAGATCCCAGAAGAGTGGAGAACGGGGCTGATTGTCCCAGTATGGAGACGATAGGGAGACGTGCATGAAAATGGAAAATACAGAGGCAATACTTTGCTAAGCGATATGTTGAAGATGCTGGAAAGAAGAATCCTGGATGGCAGAATAAGAGCAGCATTGGAAGGGGAAATCGTTGAAGAACAGCAGAGGTTTAGAACAGGAAGAGGAACAACTGACGGGATGTTTGATCTGAGGCAGCTAGTGGAAAAAGAAATTGGAGGGACAGGAATATATGGCGGTAGGATTCATAGACCTGGAGAAAGCATATGACACTGTACCAAGAGAGATGGCGATGGCGACACTGATGTGGATGGGGGTCCCAGAGGCAGAGGTCAGGATTGTAGAATGGACATATGAAGAAACAAAAAGTGCAGGCTGTTGTGTGGACCGGGAGTGTCGGGAGAGTTTAAAGTAAATGTTGGCCTGAGACAGGGGAGCGCCCTGAGCCCCCTGTTGTTTATCGCAGTAGTGGAACTGATAAGCAGAACGACTGGTACAAGAGATATCCTCCGGAAGCTACTGTATGCAGACGATCTGGTAACGGACGGGGAAGCAGATCTCCAAAAATAACTGACAGAATGGAAGGATATGTTCAGCAGACATGGACTGAAAGTTAGTCTGGAGAAGAAGGAGGTATTTTGGTTGGGGAGGCAAAACAAAGAGCTGGAAATACACCAGGAGGGGAAGAAACTAAAACAAAGAGACAGTTTTGTATACCTGGGTGGAACGATATGCAGGGACGGTAACTCAGACGCCGAAATTCGCAGGAGGATAAAAGCAAGGGCAAACGCATGGAGCAAATTTGAAGGTGTGATGGAGAAAGGCGCACATCGTGTAAACTCAAAGCAAAGGTGCTCTGTTCATGTGTTACCCCGGCATATCTGTATGGCCTAGAGACGATGGCACTGACAGAGAAACAACAAGAAAGGGTGCAGGTTTGTGAAAACAACTGGCGAGGAGTCGACTGAAGTGGGCTGGGCATGTGGAGAGAATAGGAGGAGAACGGCTGGCAAAGAAAGCAGATACACAGAGAGTGGAGGGGAAAAGGAGGCGAATAAGACCTACACTGCGATGGGAGGACTGCGTAAAGAAAGACTTGGAAGGATTGGGAGAGGAGTGGAGAACGAGAGCAAAAGATACAGGAAATGGAGACAGTTGGTGGATAAAGTATTGCATGATAAGAGAGAGAAAAGAAGAAGAAAACTGAAATCGAAAAACGGAATCAAGGTCAGCCTCACCCCTAACAACAGGAAATTAGGAAGAGAACAACAACCAAAGACTGGTCGTTTGGTGTATTTAGATATCCGTTTCACCAGTGTCAGAATATCTCCTGCGTTTGACACGATTATTCTGATTGGAACTTTCACAGTTGGATGACGGATTATTACCACACGTAATTTCGTACTTCAAATGAAACTCGAATAATGATTAAGCCAGAAACAAAACAAGGCAGATAGGTATATATATATATATTATATATACATTTATACATTTTCAGCGCGAAAACAAAAATATGGTGACTTGTTATACATGATAACCTTTGTACAGGTCAACAAATAATTTGTTTATGCGTTCGGAATTTAAAAGTGAAAACATTGACGTTGATTAGCTAATCGAAACACCGCCCTATTCGAACAGGCAATATGTTTAGGTGCACGCTTAGACGACTTCAATCTGCGACACAGACGGCGATGTCGAATGAGTTTAAAATCAATCATACATCTGCAGTAAACTGTGGGACTATATTGTAATCGTAGGGGTATATCACCGAACCCGGCAAATCGCCGCACTCTGCAAATCGCGCCGCTGCTCCAATATGTCCCGTATCCAGGTCGGTTAGACCGAATATTATTTCCCCGGTGCTTATATATAATACAGAAAAATCGATCAAAGTTGGACCTGTGTCTTTGACCAAGAATTATGATTTGACATTCGAAGTCTTTCCATGCTCGTTGCAATCGTAGTTAGTCTTGCAATCAGCGACCGAAATAGACCGCCGGCAGACACGCCGAAAGTTACCATCTATAACTTGCTTTTTTCTGGGGATCCTTCCGTGGAAGTATGTAAAAAATGGCTTCCGAACACTCACAGTATATCCAGTAGCAATGCAGTGCATTCGATTTTTTTATTTGTATGTTTTTGTATGCGTTTTGTCGGTTTTACTGGGAGCTATGCTGCGTCGCCTATTGAATTACTGTTTGCGGCCGTGCCTGGAATTTTGCGACTCAAACCACTGGCAGCTGGATAGTAGCGACGGCGTCCAGTGCCGATAATGTTTAAGTTTGAAAAGTTATTTAAATTAAACCCTGGCGCTGCGCTCATTAAATCATGGTGACATGTACTGTAAATGGTATGTTCTTATTGCTGAACATTCTTCAGGATAATTCATTTCTATGCGAATTAGTTCTTGTAAACATATCCAATACGTGAATTTACCTTGTAGAGTCTTTCGTCGATGTGACACACCAACTTCAACAGTACTTGTATTTCTTCTCTTCCTTCTTGTCCCCCTCTTCCGACGTTATCGTCTCACACCGGTTCATCAGGTTAAAATGGAGCCAGAAGAACATGGCGAACTGGTGTTCCAAATATCATGCAAGAATCGTGGTGTTGAATATATCGGGGAGACGGGAAGATTGTTCAAAACGAGACTTCAGGAACATAGAAAGGATGTTGACAACACAAGGAAAGAGAAACAGACGAGGAGCGAGGAAAAAAGATTAATGTCGACCATCAACAAATCCGTCCTCACAGACCACTCAACAACACAAAATCATATCACAGACTGGGAGGGAGCAAAGATAGTGGACAAGGAAGTCAACAGAAGAACGAGGCAAATAAAAGAAGCCATGTGGATCAGAAAGGCCACGACACCAATAACTCAAGTCGAGGGGAATTAAAAACTCTCACATGTACGATGACGTCATACGCCACAAGTACTGATGAAGTTGGTGTGTCACATCGACGAAAGACTCTACAAGGTAAATTCACGTATTGGATATGTTTAAAAGAAATAATTCACATAGGTATGTTCTTATGTTTGGCCTATGGTTGTGCAAGCGTTTCATGCCACCTATAAGTCACTCTGTGAAGTCGCAATACCACGGGTATGGTGCGATCTAGATTATTGTTATCACTAAAATAGGTATTATTCACGTTGTGGTCATATACCTGCCAACTCTCCCGGAATTTCCGTGAGTCTACTAGAATACAGTCAAATTCCCGACTGTCGCTGAAAATCTGCAACAGCACCCCCATCTTTGAGTCAGCGCGACACCACCTGATACGTGCTAAACCCATGAATTTCCGGCGAAAATCTCCAACAGCACCTCCCATCTGTCTTCCGATGTGAATATCCGAGACAGCGCGACGAGACAGCACAACACGGGAAGGGTGATGAAACGCAAATTAATCTCCCAGAATTAAAGAGGGCGCAACATGTGGACTCTGTTTGTGTCTTTCGAAGTCGACTTAACCAGTCATGTGGTTATACGTAAACAACGGATAACAACGGATAGGGAAAACTCTGAAATGGATATCAAACAGCTAGGGAAGTTTAACACAAATTGCACTATAGTGGACAGGAAAGCACGGACGTAACAACAAGTCACTGAACCGCCAAGCTGCGAACTCGAGGGCACTATGGGGTCTACACTCAACGACATCGACCGACTCCGGCGGTTCCTGTGTTTAGGCTCGGAGCTCAGCACTTGTTACACGAGCGATAGTGGTCATGACTCGGTCGATCTAGGCATAGAGAACGTCGTATGTGTCACCCGGTTAATAGCGGTCGGACGCTGCGAAGACATTGTCAACGAGGTGGTCTCGTTCAGCGTACAGGGACGGGGCGCCAAGAAGGGCAGTTTGATATTCGTGTTGGCAATGTGCGCGCGCCTCGGCGACGAAACGACGGGCGTACGAGGTCTTGGACCGAGTCTGTCGTATACTGACACATTTGTTTCAGTTCGTCGAACTGTGCGAGAATTTGAACCAGTTCCGACTGGGGATGAGCTCATCGAAGAGCCATCGAGTAGGGAGGAGATTGTATATAACGCAGTTACATATATATATATATACATATATATGTTTACAAGCATAGTTTTTGGGTCGAAACGAGCGTCAGAATGAGTTATTGTGCAATATTCCGATGTAATACAAACACTAGTCATCATAGAGGAACAAGCAGTTATCTTACGGTTCTACATGAATCCAATTTTATTCAAAACAATGAAAATATGGTAATTATATATAACTATGTTTCTAAATTTTATTTATCCAGACAGATCACCATTTGTTTTCACATATATATAATTACAATATATTACCGTACAATATATATATATACAATTAATAAATTATATATTCATTACATTATGTTTGTTTGGATAAATACAATTTAGAAACATCGTTATATAATTCCCATATTTTTATTTTTTTGGCGAATAAATAATTATTACAAAACTAAAAAAATATTTACAAACAGTGCATCATAGTATAACAATGATTTGGTTTATATTACTTCGTAAAGACATAAAAAAGTGTAAAGAAAATAAATGGTTTGGTGTTGGGATTGAACCAGCGTCGCTCGATTGCAAAATAAATGCCACGGAACCAACGCGTTTACCAACTGAGCTAGCAGGACCGACATAAATTTGCTGACTGATTTAAGTTGTTATGATAAATTGTATAACTCCTTCATACATCGATAGTTTAGTGATGTTATGAGATTATACACGTTACTTTCTGTAGCTGGATACGATATGTGTTTGCTGTGTTTGTTTATTGGTGTAGATTATCTCACGTTGGTTGCATCCGATATAAGTATTCTAAAAACGAGCCCAAGCTCGGCGAAACCTAGACCTAGTCGACTTGTAGGCCTATTCGCATTCATTGTTTTGAATAAAATTGGATTCATGTGGTACCTTAAGATAACTGCTTGTTCCTCTATGATGACAAGTGTTTGTATTACATCGGAATATCGCACAATAACTAATTTTGACGCTCGTTTCGACCCGAAAGCTATCTTGTAAACATGTTCTGAATGCATGGAGAGGGTCGGCCTGATGCGAGTATGGGTCATATATGACGTCACATCTCGGCATCCCGAAAAACGCGCCAAACATATGTATATTAAAAAATGTCCGGATGCACAGCTTAAAATGTGGAATTTCTAATTCATTGATTTTGTTTTGGCTTGGTGGACATGGAAGTAGATAGCAGGATGTAATATAATATGAATTCAAGCATTCGATGTTTTTATACCATTTAACACTGCTGCCTATACACAACACACACACACACACACACACACACACACACACACACACACACACACACACACACACACACACACACACACACACACACACACACACACACACTAAATATATATATATATATTAATTACGTATATATATATATATATATATATGTGTGTGTGTGTGTGTGTGTGTGTGTGTGTGTGTGTGTGTGTGTGTGTGTGTGTGTGTGTGTTTGTGTGTGTGTGTGTGTGTGTGTGTGTGTGTGTGTGTGTGTGTGTGTGTGTGTGTGTGTGTGTGTGTGTGTGTGTGTGTGTGTGTGTGTGTGTGTGTGTGTGTGTGTGTGTGTGTGTGTGTGTGTGTGTGTGTGTGTGTGTATGGGCAACGGTGTTAAGCAATACACACATATATATATATATATATAATTATAAAACATATGGGTAAGATGAGCAGTTATATTGTTCAAGTTTAATGTGATTTGACAACACTGGAGACCGGTCGAAGAGACCAGATAGAAGTTTGTTAGGAAATTAAAGCTTATGAAAATGTTAATAGAAGTATGTATCAATTAACGAATATGGAAAGACTAGAGAACATTCAAGTAATATTAATGAAGGAACAGTGAAGATTAGATTGAAGAAATTATTCATTCTCTCAGTGGACTATAAATGAATGGATCAGATTATCTGGTGATTATGCGTGTGTGAGTGCATACGACGGATCAACCGAATACTGTTGTTCTATTGTGCGCTGAGTCATGTGTTACGTTTGTCCGTTGTGGTGTTGTGCTCATGCGTGACGTGTGTGTGCATAAATATGATGAAAGCCTACTGCGCATGTGTAGTACTATTGAATCAGGTTATGCAGTCTGATGAATAAGATTACTAAAAATAGAACAGAAATTGCCTGAAGTGAATGAGATCACGTATCCCCGCGTGACCTAGCAAGTCTCACCTGTCAGTCGCTCGAACATTGCGACGAGTTGCAACTTCAGAGGTCAGGCGGTAGAGACGGGTACAGTTAACTACATGCCCTTCACCTGACGGATGTCTTGGCAGATGACAGTCGTGAAAGTATTATTTACCAAATGTTAGAAAACACACAGCATCGTTACATAAACATCATACCGCGTTAGAAGTTACTCGTTATTTGTTTAAATGGACGAAGGTCGGAGATAATGTGAAGTTCACGCCAATAGATAGGCACTACTCGTGTTGGTGTAGAATTGTCAAATAATACTTTTATTGTTATGCTATTGGCATGAGGGTAGACATACGTATTACTGTGTTAGCGTCTACTCCATGTTGTCAAGTCAAGTTGCCGCAGCATGCTCACATTACGTTTTACGTTCCCAACAACTGATTGATTTACCCCATAAAAGGTGAGAACCTTGACATGTAAGGGGTATTTTGAAAAGATATTGGTCTCTCCTATTCTAGGGGTCGTAGATTAATCCCAGAAAGTTTGGCGCTCGACGTTCAAGCCGTCTAAGAGGAAACCATTAACCTACCCTCATACGCAAGCTCGATTATAAGTAGATGACGTCATTGTGGGTCAGGAATGATGGTATGCTGGTAAGCAGTAGCTTGGACGGTGGCCGACCCAGTGACCACGTACATGCGATATCAGATGCCCAATGAACGGCACCCATGTATTTCCCCACCCACCTGCAGAACGTCTTAATTTAAGCAGTGGCGTATTTGGGCAGGGCTCTTGAATCAAACCCCGTTTGGCTTAACCACCTGTTCGTATCTAGTCTGTGCCTCAACATGGGATGGGAAGCTGATGGATGACGTCTAAGTTTGGTTCCTCTTTGCTAGGTCTCCCCTCTCCGACATCTTATAAGTATGCCGGTGATTTTGAGCCTGCCTCAGTTTGCCATAGTTTTTTTTATTGTCCTTTACGTCTTCCCTGCGTCATTCTGTCCCAGAGTAACATACGTTTCCCCTGCGTCACACTGCATGCTCCGGCTGTATATGCTGACCCTCTTTTATGTTGTCTCGCCTTCACGTTGACACATATATTCACGTTGTCTCGGTCTCATTTTATCACACCTTCATGTCGTCCCAGCTTTACGTTGTCCCATCTTCATCTCTATCTTGTATCTGCCTGACGTTGTCCCTGCTTCATATTGTGACAAGTATACTTTGTCCCTGTCTCACGTTGACCCATCTTCACGTTGCCATTAATTCACGGCGTCCCTATCTCAAGTTGTAATATTTTACGTTGTCCTTACCTTGCGTTGTCCATATCTCACGTTGTCCCAATCTTACATTTTCCCAATATCACGTTGTCCCAATCTCACGTTGTCTCAATCTCACGTTGTCCCAACCTCACGTTGTTCCAATCTCACGTTGTCCCAATCTCACGTTGTCCCAATCTTACATTTTCCCAATCTCACGTTGTCCCAATCTCACGCTGTCTCAATCTTACATTGTCCCAATCTCACGTTGTCCCAGCTAAGTCTAATCTCCGGAGAATTGTGTGCACATATCACACGTGACCTGCCAGAGTAGGTATTAAGTTGCAAAATTGTCAAATAAAGTTTCATGCATTTTTTATTCCACTGATTGTAAGCTATAAAATAATTTTACCTCGTTTGTTGAAATATCTTCAATAGTTTTTGAATGATTGCTCAAAATTAAATAAACTTTAATTTTTTTGAGAAAACAGGTTTAAAATCTCGGCTATGCAAAGTCCATGCCCAGTGCAACCATACACGTAATATGCTATTATTTTAGGTTTATTTGTCACGACGATAAGCTTGACACAGAAATATGAGATTATAAGTTATGCATTTCTGCAAAAATGTGAAAATTGACGGGGCATGACATAGATAGCTATTTTTGGTTCTGATGCGACTTAATACCTGGTTCGCGTATATTATCTAATGTCAACCAAGAAAGCAACTCAACTGCTTGGCTATAAAGATCTAGGAAAGGAAACACAGCTAATGATAGCAAAACATCTTGGAGGCGTTTATGGGAAAGAGGACATATGTGCTTCGTCGCGGAGTGTATTTTATATGGTTCTGTTGCTCTGTTTAATTAATTGTTATGTGGTTATGCATAATTTCTATCAGGATTCCTCTGTGTATGATGATTATAATGTAACGCCAGTTTAACAACTTACAATAGTAGCTTGGTATGTTACTATCATGGTATGTACATGCGTTTTATTTCGATGGAAATTGTTCATTCGCGTGTAGCAGAAGGCACGGACCGTATTGGTGAGGCAAGAAATTGCCCTTGCACCGTGATACTGGACAAGACGATGGTGATACTGTGGTCATTCGGTCACCTCATGCGCAGTGCTATGGAGGAAGATACAAACCTTTCACTGCGAACAATTATCGACGGGCAACACCATTGCTTGGAATAACAAAGACTCCGCACATCGGTTAACGTCATCTATTCTACTTGCACACAAACAGTATACGCGGTCTCATGCAAACACATAGAAACGTTACGCATAGGAACACAAACACGTGTGCAATAAAAAAATACGGAAACCTTTAAACTGGTTCAACCCCCGTAAGAAAATAATTGTCTAAAGGATCAGTCAAATCAACCAGTGGAGTGCGAAAATAACTAGACTTGACTGCCAGAATACATTTGTGCTAAGTTATTTTGAAAAATGTTGCAAGACAACAGTTGGCAGTAGCGACGTTCTAACATGAGACCTATCGTGTTGTAATTCTTGTTACAGAACCGTGTCCGACAGAGTCCCACAGGTGGATACAGTCACACACACACACGCACACACACGCACACATAAACACACGCATACACAAATGTACGGCCTCACTTCGAGCGTACCGGCACGCATGCACATACAGTAACCTTTCAATAATGTTGTTAACGTTTCGTATCACGAATGTCTTGCTCAGACATACAATACTGATCTTGTGAGTAGAAGCTGTATTAAGTCATGGCAATATAACCCCTCCCATTCTCTCGGAAAATTCTCTCTACTTGTTCCTCACAACCAAACGATATCTTCACGGCGATCTCTTCATAAGTCAAATACACATCATCGGTAGGTACTCGGCTAACACAAGTCGCCAGTGTCAGCCGCTGTCGCCTTGCAGCATGTCCATGAGAGCAGGCTCATTCTTCGCACCGACCACGAACACCGACTCCGAGAGCAGTCCGTCCCTGTTGACATCGAGCTCGCGGAAGATCCTCCGGGCCACACTCTCCGCCGTCTCCCGGTCGCCTCTGCCTCGAAGACGGTATATGGACTGTGAGAGAAAGACGTTTGACAGATCATATTAACCTCCGTTACGAAATGAGTATCGTTGCACCAATATTAATTTATTAGACCTGTTCAATCGAAAACCATCTCAACTTCTATGGGAAGCAATCAACCTGCTACAGTTAATGCGTGAAGACTATTCGTACACAAACATCCACCACTGTCTATAGCCAGGTACTCATTCATACAGCTGAATGAACTGGAGCAACGTAGAGTGAACGAACTTGTCCAAGATTTGCAGCACAGGATTCAAACCCGGGTTCTCGAGTCGAGAGTCCAAAACTCTTAAAGCTGCGCTACTGCGCTCAACAGAGACTACTAGGACAGAACGACACCTACCAGTTCAATCTTTCCCGCATATAGCTCTTGCTTAAACAACTTTGTCATTTATGTTTTGCACAAAGATGACGAAACTGATTGCTAGGCAAACAATAACGTAAAGGATCCGTCAATAATTTCACTGACGTTTTGTGCGATAAACTGTGGAATGTCTAGCGTACTGACCGTGAGAATCTCTGTCGCCTCTTTCAGCGACACTTGGCCGTCCCCGTTGATGTCGTACATGGAGAAGGCCCACTTCAACTTCTCGTCAATGGTTCCTCTCTCGGACACACTCAGCGTGAGCATGTAGTCAATAAAACTGATCTCTCCGTCGCCGTCGATGTCGTAGGCATTAAACATGTAGTCGGCGTAGCGCTAGATACAACAACGGCGTATTATTGACAAGACTGTTTACTAGCTGACACCACCCATGGATAAACAAACCACTTGTTTATGGTAGCACAACCTGGAGAAATGGTCAACACTAATATATCTCACGGTTGAGAAGGCCGTCTAGAAAGGTAGGGCACATCCAAAACATAAAAAGTAAATCACTCTAACTAACTGTCGTTGTGTTTTCTGTAATATATCGCTAGTTGGTAGGTCAGAGGCCAATGATCAAATTAAGTCAATAAACCCAGAAAGAGGAGAATGGACCTCGGAAGAGCCGCACTAACAATATTCCACAGTTAACATCATGACACACAGATATTAGGTTCTCACAAATATATTTGTATACTGTCAACACACACGCACGCACGCATGCACACGCACGCACACACACACACACACACACACACACACACACACACACACACACACACACACGCGCACACTAGCACACTGACACGAACACAGATGACGCAAGACGATTTTAACAAGATAGTTAACAACAACATTTAGTAATGTTGTCATCCAGAGAAAATATCCCAGATGGCAAGTAGGCAGTGAAGTAATTGGCTTATCGAAGGTCCGTTTTGGCAATGTTGTGTAAACCGCCCTTCTGAGATATTTGTCGAATTTGTTTTTAAACATATTATTGCTGTTCAGCCGATGCATTGTTCCATTCATTTAGTGTCCTCCTTGAGAACGATTGCTTTCTGATACATAATCCACACTGATCCTTCAGTAATAGTAATTCGTATACGCTTGTCCTTCTATTGTTTTAACTGAAAAAAAATTGTATTAATAGTTTCCTTTTAGCCGTCTTTCATAGCTCTTATTTCCTTAATCATTTTAGTTGTTCCTTCCCCGTGTCCTTTCTAGCGTATCGACGCCTTTCTTGTGAACATTAGGAAGATAGAAATAGGAACGAGTGAAACGGGCGTATACCTGCACGTCGTCGGGCTGAGCAACCGGGAATGCCTTGCGGTAGGTGTCAGTGAACGCTCGCTGGCAAATGTAACCTTCAGTGAAGTCTTTCAAGAAGGCGTCATATCGACTTCGCATTTCGTCGCTGGTGAAGTGGGTCTTTTCACTGAGCTTGTTCAACTGCTCGTCGCTCAGAATCACCGCTGTACCATCCATCTTCAATGGTGATGCACACACGTTCGTCTAACCAAGAACTACCCACAGACAGTGTAGACAAAATATTGTGTTTTAGTTTCCAGTAACATGTGACATCTCGACAACCACTGATTCTGAAGATAGCATATAACCAATACGTTGATTTATGTTGATTTAAATATAGACCTACACGGAGTACTTACTCATTGACTTCAGCTGAATCCGTGTATGGAAATGCGCGTTGTCTCAACGCCGAGTAGTCATGTCATGTTCCTAGAATTAATACCAATATTCGATCTGTGGCTTTCTCGGTTGATGAGCCGAATTTTTGGAATTCGCTTCCTCTTAGTGTTAGATCAGTTCAATATAGTAGATATATCTACACAATTCGCAGGTCATTTAAATACTTGCCTTTTAACCGTGCTTGTCCACCTCAGCTCACTGGTGAATCCATCCACCTGTTGACAACTAGAATACCTAATGTTTATCGATTTTGAGTGTAACCAACATGCTGGTCCTGATGCACCTCTGGGCTTGGTTTCCGGGGAATTTGGCGCGAACGAAGTTATGTTATTGGTATTATTATCAACCTATAACCGTCATATAGTGCGCTTATGCCATGCCATTCAAATAGCGGCCCCGACGTTCACATTGACAATGAATTAAGTATGTTCCGGCCTAACGAATCGCTTCAGCAACATCTAGACCGCATAATCTGGCAAAGCTAAGGCGCAATACCAAAATCGTAGCCAGGCCATGTTGAATCGATCTACATTATTATTCATCTAGTCAAACAGACATAATAATTGCAGTATTCGTCGTCTTCCAAATTTATGTAAAAAATTGCCTTTATGTGTTGTATTCACAAAATGTTAATTTGCCAAATATTCCATTGTGATTATACCTACTCACTGACTCACTACATAAACATATTCTTTTTAGTCGATCGTAAAACAGACACTGCTAGGTGTCATAGCAGCAACACGACAACAATAAACGTAGAAATTACCAACGACCAATAACTGCAAACATTATCTAAGAAACTCCATTCAAAACCGATCTTCAGATTATGACAATACTCGCCTAAATAATGCAGTGACGTATAAGTTATCATTATGTGAGCCGTTTACTCAATCACATGTTCTCAAAAATCAAATCGTCAACCAACGAAGGAGAATTCATTAGAACTGGCATTAAATTATATAAATACAATTAATAAGAATTCAAAACTGTGGCCAACTAAACTGCAGTGCATGATTATGACGCCACTCCAAAATCAAGCATGTCATCAGTGCAAATGTAATAAAATAACTGTAAACGAAGGACATAAATAACAAAACCAACGAAGTATATGACGGCGTATGATGAAAGTCCATGAGCAATACTAGTAGGTCTTACACCTTTAATAATATACTATATTTAAAGAAAATTATACGTTACCTTTATGTCGCGCGTATTGCTGTACTTGCTTATTTACGCGGTCAAGCGACCATGGCGTCCCATAAGAATAATACAAGATTTCAGTAGTTCGTCGTGGCTAATTAGTGCACCATTTGGCCAGAAAACCGGTGTGCATCGGATCGGAACGTCGCATATTCAAGAGTGTCTAATGACCGCGTTATAAGGTCGACGTTGCTACAACGGTAAACTGCAGTATCTAATCAATTACTGACGGGACTAGTTTTAACAAGCTAGTTTCATTCCTGACCTTTAACAGTTATTAGTTCAATGTACATATTAACATTCCTGAGTTCTATGTTTTCGATTCTCTCGCCTCAAAATAATTTCGCCAAAAACTTAAAAATGCTACCTCATTTGTTTTACAATTTTTTTATTTAGTTTCAAAGAAATCGTTCGACAGGATCAAGGCAAAGTATAATATGCAGAAAGTGCAACAGTGGTCCGCGCCTTTGCACTACATCGATACAACAGTTTTTGTTAAAGCGACTGCGCATGTAACCCTTTTATCCATTACAGATTTGAACATGATTTGTCTATGTTGTATGTGCATGTTACGGTATCAGGGTATGTCTGCTAGCAAACAATAATGAAATAGATATCATGCAGTAATAATAGGCTATTAATAGTTTCGAAGTTGACATTTTGGACGGATGCAGGCTCCAATGATTTGCATCGACTTGTGAAAAACATTGACATATAACTTCCATAATTTTTTGTAATGAAGTTCAATCAAGATTTAACAAGATTGCCATCCATAAAATTAACTCTAGATGGCAGGTGGGCAAGGAAGCCTTTTGGCTGATCGAGAGTCCAATACTTTTTTATCTACGTGTATCCCGCCCTTTTAAGGTATGTGTCGATTGTATTTTTTTATATTCACGCTGCTAGCACCAACACAATCAGGAGATAATACGTTCCATTCATTTACAGTCCTTTGTGAGAATGAAAACCTTCTTATATCTAATCTACACTGCCCCTTTACTAATGTATCTTCATGTCCTCTGGTCCTTCTATCTTTCTTAACTGAGAACAAAATATTTATAACAATATTTTCATAACCCTTCAATATTTTAAACACTTCTATCTGATCTCCTCTCAATCTCCTGATCTCTAGTGTTGTTAAACCGCATTTTTTAGGCGTATTTCGTAACTAAGATCCCTCAGTTTTTGTATCATTTTAGTTGCTCTCCTCGTCACTCTATCTTGCATATCTATGTCCTTCCTGCGATATGGCCTCCACGCTTGAATACAATATTATAAATGAGGCCTAACTATTGTTTTGTATAGCGGTATTATTAGCTCTTTTTCCTTATACGTTATGTTTCGCCTAATTAATCCAAGGATTTGATTTCCTTTTGAAGCTGCAATTCCGCACTGCTCTGAAACCTTCATATCAGCATTAATGGTTAACCCTAAGTCCTTTTCTTTTACAGAAGTACTTAGTACAGTACTCCCCATTGTATATTCTACCTTTTCGTTCCCATGTCCTGTGTGGAGGCATTTACATTTCCCAACATTTAACAGCATTTGCCACTATTCAGACCATTTGATCAACCTGTCAAGATCATCTTGTAAATGCTGTCTATCTCCATCACTTTTAATCCTTCTAAACACTTTTGTATCATCCGCAAATTTCAAAACCTTGTTTGTTATTTCATCATCCAAATCGTTGATATATATTAAGAATAATATAGGTCCTAATACTGATCCCTGTGGTACCCCACTCAATACCGATTTCCAGTTTGAAGCCTCCCCATCAACTACTACACGTTGTCTTCTGTCAATCAGCCATTGTTCTATCCAGTTTATTATACCATTTCCTATGCCATTGTCCTTTAGTTTAAGCAGTAATCTTTGATGTGGTACTTTGTCGAAAGCTTTTTGAAAATCTAAGTAGACGATATTTACTGGTGATCCCTCATCTACCCACTTAGTGATGTCTTCCAAAAAACAACATATTTGTTAAGCATGACCTCGCTTTAAAAAAAACATGTTGAGATGGGTTTATCAAGTTTTGTTTAACAAGAAAATCCACCATGTGAACTTTAATTAGTCTTTCTAATAAGTTACAAATCACTGATGTTAAACTCACTGGTCTATAGTTCTCGGACTTGTTTCTCGAACCTTTTTTGAATAACGGTATAATGTTTGCTTCTTTCCATTCTAAAGGAGCCACTCCCTCTTCTAATGACAAGTTGAAAACTATTGCAAGCGGTATGCTAATTTGTTCTACAATTTCCAACAGTAGTTTGGGTGGAATACCATCCACTCCAGGTGATTTATTATCCTTCATAGCCCTTATTTTCTTAGCTACCATTTCCGGGGTTACAATTAATTGTCCTAAATAGTCTGAATCTGCCCCCTTGAACTTAGCCTCTGGTACTGGCAGTGAACTAATATCTTCCCTGGTAAACACTGAACTAAAGTACTCATTCAGGTCTTCTGCCATTATGAATCCCTCTGATATTATATTTCCAGCACTATCTTCTAGAGGACCGACCTTATCTTGAACTTTCTGTTTGCTTCGAACATACGCATAAAAACTCTTGCTGTCATGTTTTATATTACTAACTAATTGTTGTTCATAGCTTCTCTTTGAATTTCTAATTTCAGCTGTAGCTTGGTTAAGTGCTTCTTTATAAATGTTGTAGTCTTCATCATTTCCAGTACATCTATATGACTTCCACATCATTTGTTTATACTTAATTTTTCTAATGGCTTCTTTCGATAAGTGTTTCTTTTTGGACCGTTTTCCTTGTTTTTTGAAGGGTACAACTTTATCGACTATGCACTTAATTTCACTCTTTAATATATTCCAGCATTCTGTTGCCGTCTTATTTTTCAGTGTGTTATTCCAGTCTATCTCTGCTAAATATTTCCTCATGTCCTTATACCTTCCTTTGTGGAAATTTCTCCTATACTGCTTTTTACTATTCCTTTCTGATTTTACTTTGATGGTAAAATGTATCTGGTTGTGATCGCTACTCCCCAGTGGCTCACAAATCTTGACATTGTCAACTAATTCATTCTGTGAGGACAAAACTATGTCTAACACATTCTCACCTCACCCCTGGTTGGTTCTAGCACATGTTGAGAAAGGAAAGTATCTTGAACTAAAACTAAAAACTTGTGGTCCTCACTCCCCATACTCTTACCTACAAGGCAATGCATGGTTAAAATCCCCCAAAATAATACAGTCCCATTTGCTTACTTCCCTTATAGCGTTTTGTATTTTTTAATTCTCTTCTATGCTTATGTTTGGACTTCGAGAAACTAACCCAACTGTTAACGTTGAGTTTCCTGTAACTATGTTATACCAAACAGCTTCTTCGCAATCTGCTTCTCGTTCTAAATTTATATACGGAACATCTGCAAACAAACAAATTTCTATAAATATTTTCATAACCATTCAATATTTTAAACACTTCTATCTGATCTCCTCTCAATCTCCTGATCTCTGGTGTTGTTAAACCACATTTTTAGGCGTATTTCGTAACTAAGATCCCTCAGTTTTTGTATAATTTTAGTTGCTCTCCTCTGTACTCTTTCTAGCATATCTATGTCCTTCCTGCGATATGGCCTCCATGCTTGAATACACTATTCTAAATGAGGCCTAACTATTGTTTTGTACAGCGGTATTATTACTTCTTTTCCTTATACGTTATATTTCGAATAATTAATCAAAGGATTTAATTTCCTTTTGAAGCGGCAATACCGCACTGCTGAGTAACCTTCATGTCAGCACTAATGGTTAACCCTAAGTCCTTTTTACAGTAGTACTTAGTACAGTACCTCCCATTGTATATTGTATATCTTCGTTCCCATGTCCTGTGTGGAGGCATTTACATTTCCAAAAATTGAACAACATTTGCCATTTTTCAGACCATTTTATCAACCTGTTAAGATCATCTTGTAAATGCTGCCTATCTATATCATTTTAATCCTTCTAAACAATTGTGTATCATCCGCAAATTTCAACACCTTGCTTGTTATATCATCGGCCAAATCGTTGATATATTAAATTAAGAATAATATAGGTCCCAGTACAGATCCCTGTGTTCTGTGGTACCTCACTCAAAACTGATTTCCAGTTTGAAGCCTCCCCATCAACTACCACCCGTTGTCTTCTGTCAATTAGCCATTGTTTCTATCCAGTTAATTAAGCCATTTCCTATGCCATAGGCTTTTAGTTTAAGCAGTAATCTTTGATGTGGCACTTTGTCGAAAGCTTTTTGAAAATCTAAGTAGATGATATAATATTATACTAGTGATCACTCGTCTACCCACTTAGTGATATCTTCCAAGAAACATAACATATTTGTTAAGCATGACCTCGCTTTTAGAAACCCGTGTTGAGATGGGTTTAACAAATTATCTTAACAAGTTAATCCTATAGGTGTCTTCATTTACAACAGTATTTGAACACAAACAGGTGTATGGTGTGTGTTTCTGTATTGACGAAACATTAGATTTCACGAGAGATAGTTGATTTGTCCAACATTATGCATGTTTTGAGTCCTACAAACCCAAAAACATCATACCAACTTTGTGTTTTACAGTTACCCCATGTTGTGCGTATTGCCTATGTGCAAGCATTAGTCACTGTTGCCATCTGGTAGCTCTGAAATATTACCCCTTGTTTGAACTTACATTGGCAAAATAATGATTGTTGGCAAATGATGTGCACCAAAAATTGGCCCACCACCGTTCTACCCCCAAATCCAGTGCGGGGCTGCGCATCAACACAGAACTGCACGAAACGTCGACGTTATCACACAATTGGTAATGACGTCATTGTCAGCAACAGCGTTTCCCGTTTCACAACCAGTTATAGGTACGACCAGAGCAACTTAAAATGTTTCGGTACTGTGAAAGTGTTTTTCATCGCTCCTCTCCGAAAGCGGGCACGGCTACTTCCACACGTGAATTACACTGCGACCAACATTAAGGATTGCTCTTAGAAGAGTAAATTCTTATTGTTGTTGAGAGTACTTGGTAATCACGCGTCCTCCCTTCCCCGAAAACATGTTTTGGGGTTGAGTGGCCGGTTTGGAGATTTGTTGAAAAGAGTGCAGAATGACGTGACGTGAACTTCTCGTTTCGTTTTGCTTATATGCATGCCTACCCTGCCGAAACGCATTGCATAACATATTTTGTGGAATGCTATATAAAACTGCATCATTATAAAATATTTGTTAAATCTGTTTTTACATCGACGACATATTTTGATGCCATATAATTTTATGTTAATGATGTGTCGTGGTCTTTCAGTTCGAGGTCTTTGTTATAAAAATAAACGCAGCCGCTCTTCATAAATATGACACAATGACACAGGACGTAAAGGTAATTTCTTAAATAGCGCAGTATCCCGCCCTTAGGACTGCTCACTGCGCATAACACTTTACTCCATGGCAGACATGTTCAATCGAATACCACCCCGACTTCTCTGTGATACATGCATTGTAATGCGCGAAGACTATTCGTACACAAATATCCACCACTGTTTGTAGCCAGGTACTCATCCGAAGAGCGGAGTGAACAAATCTGTCCAGTGGTAAACACATGATTTGAACCCGGAATCTCTTGATTGAGAGACCGAAGCTGAATCCACCGCGCTCCTTGTGTACACCATTCGGATCGCAATACATTTCTGTCATTTTCTCTAAAATGATTACACATCAGATGAATCACTGCACTAACCTTTTTTGTTTAACAACGAAAATTGTTATCGGCATTGTAAAATATAGGTTATAGCTTATTTTGTCTTGGTTGTCAGTGTCACTAAAGCAAACTGAACAATAGTTCATGGAATACGGAAATACTTGAGCCTCCTGGCTGCCGTCTACCTAAACTAACTGGCAGCCGTCTAGCTAAACTAACTGGCAAGTGGCTGACTGACCAGGACGTATTAACAATAATTTAAATGTTGAACGGCATGGGACAATGCAATAGTTAATTGAATAATGACACTTGCGCCGTCTAGCAAACCTAACCGCGTGGCTGACTGGCCAAGGCGTATAACAAGATGCGTTCAGTAGATGAACACTAATAAATAGCAATACTGGTTCCGCGTACTGACTGGTAAATGACTTCCTGGTCAAACACTGATATGACAAATAATTGGACCTGGTGTATTAAACAACAATATGATAACTAATATACCTGATAGAGTATAAAATGGGCCCCTAGAATAAAACATTATTCACACATAGAATTCACATTATAGCAACAAGGGAACTGCCGTGCCACCTGGCATAAACTTGCACAACACTGGGGAATACGACTTTTTATTATGTATATGGCGACACTATTCATAATGTCATGGGCGAATCCAATATATGTTAGGGACTGCCATGTGAAAGTCCTAAGTTAAATGCCCGTGTTGGCATCGTTCATCATTTAGCAATAATGTCAACTGTAAATTAAATTGTTTCCACTGCCAAAGGTAAACTGTAAACTACTAGAATTATCAAATGTGTCGTCCAAGTGTGTCATGACCATCAAAATGATATCCTGTCACATGGCGGGGGGTGAAAGTGCTCATGTCCGCCGGGCCGTTGGAATCGAAGCCAGCCATGCCGAGCATGCCCGGATCATTCTGGTCTGCAATCGTGAAGCCGTTGCTCGCGAAGGCGCACACGATCAGGTTGGCGTCGAAGATGCCCGAGTGACATCTGTACTCTCGCAGTGCGTGAGCCGGCAGCACGTGACCCAGCCCAGTGTCGGATATATACACGATGAACACGTAAATCGTCTTGTTCTCTCGCATTGCCCAAAGTATCGGTGCTGCGCAGTCAGTGGCACCGATAGGGAAATCATTGATGACTTCAATGACATCTTTACGTTATTCATTGTGTATGTATCGTATTTATAGGTCAAATAAATTGATTCTGAATTCTGAGTTCTTAGCGACATGTCGGAGTTGACATCTATAGGAATTACTGTGTCACTGAAGCCGATAATCTCGCAGTGATGTTCCCTGCAAGCGGTGACCATAGAAAGTGCAGCCGCCGCCTCGAAAAACGCGTAGCCTGATCCATCTTCTGTGATTTCCCCTATGTCAGCCAAGCGAGTTTCGCTAAAGACGGCAATGACAATGCTGTAACGCTGGAGCTACTGGCCCACTAACGCTGTACGCCGATCAGGCCTGTCACAGTTCTTGTTGTCCATCAGTGTTCTGATGTTCCAAGCTCCAACACATTTAGTGTATTTCTTACGAGTGGGTCTCGTAGTCTTTATGAATTTTGAGTTTCCACCGCGATTTTAGAAGTCCAGTCAGCTGCGGTGTGCTGACAGGATTGAGTGAGGCAAGCTTTGTTTAGGTCACCTTTTCTAGACCCTTCCCCCAAGTGGGGTTTATACAAATAAAACATTAATATGAGTAACTGGGCAATATCTTACTTAACATTTAGCTTATCTAAATTATCAGCAGCATCCGTTGTGTGCGTACTCCCTGGGATGGTGCATCGGGGTCGGGTCAGTATGGTGAATATGATTTGGGCCCACTTTGTATAAGGTTCTCCTTTAAATTATTACACAAATTAAAGTGTAATTGTGTCATAACTTCAAGTAGAACATTCGTCTTAATTTCTAAATCATCACTCACAGTCACAGCACATTCAATTAAGTTTATGTTCTATTATAGCAAATAAAAATTAATAATGATTTATATGACATGTATATCATGCATACTAACTACATAAAACAGTAAGTTATAACCACACATTGTTGACACGTATGTCCACACATCGGGTTGTTAAATTGTTGAACAAAACAACTCTGATTTACGCTTGACCAAGAGGTAGACAACCCGGAACTACCAATTAGCGAATAGTTCAGAAAACACAGCGATCGTTATTTAGAGTAGTTTACATGCGTGTTTTGTTTTAACGAGGGACGACACGCCGCGGTGGCGACTGCTTAAAACCAATTGACAATACACTAATATTTACCAAGATAGGGGGTTTCGGGTTAACCGTGATTTGACGCAGAAGAATAGATTGGACAGATTTTGAGGAAATGTGAGAGAATGCTGCTAAGCACATCGTAACAACACCAACAGTGCACAGAACTGACGGAACTCTGGTGTTTCTGTCGAGGAAGCAGAAACTGGAACAAATAACAGAAAACAAAATGGAGAAGGCATTTACGAGGACCAGGAGTGGTGGACATGTTGCTGTGGTAAAGTAGCAATTGGAGGGTGTGATGATATCAATCGACAATTCAACCAAACGTGTTCTTATCCTTTATCGAATCACGACCAGCATCGTGTTAATCTGAAAGACTACAACAGAAGAAATACCAATGCGCGGGTCTTCATTAACGAAGATTTGACAAGTCGTAGGTCAATGTTGGCCTGTGAATACAGAAAACTGAAAAACAAAAAAAAGATCAACGACTGCTGGACTGCCAACGCTAAAATTATGGTTAAAGACCTGAATAATAAAATAAAATAAAATAAATCATATATGTAAATGATCTCCAGTTGTACATTTCAGTAAATGATCACCAGTTGTACATCTGTAAATGATCTCCAGTTGTACGTTATTGTCAATGAAAGCATTGATAACTTGATAATCTGTAAAAACATACAAGATTATTGTGTGCTTCTATTTTTATATATTGCTGGTCTTCTTTCGGTTATAATTATTATCAACATGCTGATTAATATTTTGAAAAATAATAATTATATAACCTACTTATGCTGAATGACCAACTGCAATTAACAGTTTTCAGTATTGCTGATATATTTGGTGATATATGGGCATTTTATGCCCATTTGTTTTTTTCATGACTTCCACGGATCAATTCCTCGAAACTGCTGTCCAAGTCTCTCCGTTAGAAGTCGTCGTAATTTGTTACCCACACTCATTTGCTTGGTATCAAGTAGTGCCACGGGAAAGACGAATGTATGATGTTTACCATGTTGAAGCGGCTGCATCGTATACGTTCCGCATTGTGAGTAAAAACATAGAACAAACTACCACTGGTTATATCGCCCACCTGACGTTGACAAACCGCGGGAACGTCAATCAACAGCTGTGTGAGTGGTCGGCTAAGCCGGTCACGCTTGACGAACCCTGTCAAAACTGTGCAACTGACCAGGAAGGCGCATTGTCGTAGTGTCCTTACGTCCTGTAGAAACTACAGTTGATAGTATGCGCTAGCCGTACGTGATGTCGTCGCACCACGCCTGACTGCGTGAAAGAACAATGCGACAACATCAACATCAGTAACACGTTGTGATACACACCTTAAATGTGCTTACTTTCTACGAACTTACAATACACTACACACCATGCCTAAACATACCGATTCAGAGATGACTGAAATTCGTCGGTCCCTCGACTTTCTCTGCAAGGAAAAAAACAATGCGACAGACAAACGAATCGCCGAGTTGCTTGAAGTCATAAAATCAAAGGCGAAAGAATATCCAAATTGGAAACACATGTGAATGACCTGGAACAAAACTCAAAGAAAAAGAACATTATCGTCACCGAGTTTAACATTCTCAGTTACGCATCAACCGCTACGTCAACGACGCCTAGAATGCGCAGCTCCACATCGACCAACGCAGATGAAACCCCGACCATCAGTGAGAGCACCCCGATGAGGGCGAACTTCGTTGATTTCGCCTTAACATCTCGCTCGCGCAAAACGACATCAAGGCGATCCACGACTTACCACCGTGGCGTGACGGCAAGCGGCCGATCGTCGTACAACTTCATTGAAAAGAAGACCGAGATTATAATGAAGCGGGGTACGTTGAAGGGAACTGACATTTATTTGAACGACCACCTATCAACGTTGAACAGCGAACTGTCCAGGCAAGCGAGACAGCTGAAGCGCGATAACAAGATCCACAGCGAGTGGTCACAGAACTGGTGTGTTTACATCAAGGTACGCGAAGACCATCCTCGCAAGTCAGGGCTGTTTGCCATGCAAAACTAGCCCTGGCTGATCTCCTACGCGAAGTGCGGAAGTTAGCTAAGTCAAACTAGTAATTGATTTCGGCAGTCACGACTGCATCACCCGTGAGAACAGCGCAATATGAAGACGGGTAAACGACTTCTGGGAATCCCAATGTATAATCACCCGTTCGCCCATTAGCACGAGCAGCTGAGCGGTATTGTGTATTCGAATAATTGCTTCTACTTCCTAAACATTGCATGTAACACGAGCCATGGTTGGTTGAAATTAGTTTTATTATGACCACCTGACCTGCCAACATCCACTGATCTAGTGAGCGATTTCATAGGCTGAGCTTAAATTCAGAGTTTCGCAAAGAGATCAGACAGGAGGTACTGCTGGCTGGCACTGACGTAATCAGCAGCAATGACCCCTGGCGCGCGAGGATGGCGAAGACAGACAAAAACGTAAAGTGAAGACTCTCGCTGATTTGGCGAGGGTCTGAACAATGCTTAACTGGCAGTTCCGCTAGACACTAGACACTCTCCCCCTTTGCGGGAATAAACGAAGATGAGTTTATATATATATACAATCCGACTATGAATAACGTAACCAAGTATTAAATAAATTTGATCAGTTGAACTTTCGTTTGTTTGAATACTCAGAATATAGTGCCCACGACCACGAAAACAGTATTGATCCAGATAATAACCTCTATAACTATATCTCCGCAAATTGTAAATATTACTCAGAATTAAAATTTTATGATGACATAAATAGTATTCGTGGTGGGAATATATCTTTTATTAATTTTAACTCGCGCAGATTGAATGCAAATTTTGAAAATATTCGTAATTATCTGGATTCACTTAACAGTGATTTCGACGTTATTGCTATTTCTGAAACATGGGCGGAAACCGATCAGACGTCCTGTTTTCAGTTACCAGGTTATTCATCTTATCACATTGTAAGGGGTTACAAACAAGGTGGTGGTGTGGCACTATTTGTCAAAGATGATCTATATTGTTTTAGTATGCATTTCTGAACTTATGACACATATATGTAATCTGTCGTTTAAAAGTGGCGTTTTCCCACATCAGATGAAAACAGCTAAAGTAATTCCTTTATTTAAATCTGGTGAGAAACATGTGTTCATGCTAGTAGCGTGAATATGTTTAAAACAAATTCGACACATACCTTGAAAGGGCGCGATATACGTAGATAAAAATTTGAATGAATGTGAACTACGATTGTATTAAGTAACAATTTATTCCATCCAAAGTAACACAAATATTCAGTATAAAAATTATGATGCTGCAGGTTCAGGGCAGTGATTGTGGTCAATTCTCAACACCGGATTTGCTGGTAGCAAGTCTGTGTACAGTGTACACACTACCATGGCACGACTTGCTTGCACGACATACGTGTGCAGCGCTACTGTATCACACCATTTTTCTGTTTCTTTGGTATAAGCACAGCCATTCCACAAAAGCTTAGCTTTCCCCTTGTTGTTGGCGACAACTCCATGTTCACAGGTATGACATTACCTTATGTGTGTCTGGATAATGTGTGCAGCGAGCCACTGATTGGCTCTAGCAATTGAGCACTCTAACCTGTCCCCTCTAACCCATGGATTTAAATAACCATGACTGACTGACGTCCACTGTCTGGAAAAGTGACCAACCTAATTTCTAAATGGTTTAGCTGATTGGCACCACTGACATGGCAGACTGCACAGGTTTTAACTCATTGATAGATTTTATTACTTTACAGATTTACTTTATCATGTGTAATTAGTCCTTTGGGCCGAACGCCCAATGGACTATTTCCATCACTCTGCGTCTGCTGTTAGCTGCCATATCTCAGAAACCGTTCTGTAACTTTTTCTAAAATTTTGCATAGACATTTCATATGGTAGTTCCACTATACACAAGAAATGTGTATTTGACTGAATCTTTCTAAGGGCACTAAAACGCTAAATTTGCTAACAAAATTGTTTACAGCAGGGAGAACAGCCTGGAGCTCTATTGACTGATTGACACTTTCTTAAACAACCTTTAACTGTGCTACATGCGAGATTGCAGCTCACCAACTCTCCTGCAAGGTTTCTACAACCACTGGCCTAAATAGTAATTGCGTTCAAATTGTACAGTATTTTTAATAACACATTAACTAATATATACAATCTTCACGAAACAGTCTATTTGAATATTTTATTTCCAGGTGTTTCTTCACTGGCATGTATGTAGTCTCCATTAAACATGTCAATATTTTACTTCCATCATAACCCTTGATGATCTGTAACTATGATTCACCAAAAAACATTCCATTAATAATTACAAACTCACAATATAGTCCAAAGGACTTCAGGGCCTCTTGGCCTATTTTTAAGTTAAAGAAATCTGACAAAACATGCCATATGCATAATAACAAATAATAAATTAACAAAATTTACTGTCTATTACAAAAATGTATATAATTATCTATACAAGACACCTTTAAAAATGACCAAATAATTCTGATTAATTTTAATAGTTTTACCGAAATGTTTGATTACCAATATGTCCTGTTAACAAAATGTATGTTGCCCAACTGTCTATTGCCAAAGTGTCCTTTACCAAAACGTCATGGATTCAGGTCAAACACACATATATGATATGACTTTGTTTGCAAAAATATATATACTATATAGGTAGTAACAAATATGTAATTTCAGAAAATGGTGTTACAAATCGTACTGGGGTGTATGGCAGGAAGAAGGTCAGTAATAAAAATTTGTGGGAATTAGACATGGTTTGTTGGATGACGTGGTGATCCCAAAAGATGTGGGAGAGAGAGATTCACACTCTTGTCATACCACCCTCATATCTTATAAAAGTACACATCTCACCGGTCGCATGCTGATGCATTTGTCTGGGCGCATGTTGCAGCACAGCCGCTCTACGTCTGTTGCCATTTCTCGACAGTGTCCGCATGAGCACCAGCTCAGAAAGCCACCTCCCACTGGTCCTTGTTCGGTGCCTCTCAAGACATCAAACACAAGGCTTGGCTCTCGCAGCACCATCTTCAGTAGCAGCGTCTTTGCCTGCCCCTCATCCAGTTCGTTAATGTCAGCCTAGAAGGATTGCAAAAATATCATGTAACTAAATATTAACATTATGGTTATTTAATACACAAAATGTTGGTGTGCATGTTAGATATTCAAACAAAATACAGTACCTGCTTTTTTATTGTAATTCCTGGAAAGCTCAAATTCTGCAATGTAGCATGTTTTTGATAACACCAGGCAAATTATGTGTTTGTATGTATGTGTGTGCACGTATGTGCATGCATGCGTATGTGTGAATTACATTATATATGGGTCATGTCTAAAGGAAATGTATATTTTGCAGTGCATTTGGAATAATACATTGTAAATTATTATTTCTGTGTTTGTGTATGTTTTTGATCAAAATTGGTTGATTATGTAATTTATTTTATAAAAAGCATAGTTCACAGTTTCAAACATGCTACCTCGGCATATTCGGTGACGTCATGTACCTGCACAGCATTTGGATCATAACATGAATAAAAAATCTTTACCCTAAATATTTTGTCACTTGTATTTATAATTGTTATTCAAAATGTGCACTGTGATAAACATATTTACCAGCATTTGCTCCTGTCTCTAATTGCGTAACCTCGCCATGCGAGCGCAGTCTGTCCTGTTCAGTGACAGTGATAGCTGCCTCGATCTTCTGCCACGCCCTCTCCCCACACCCCTTCTTCTTGCTGCACCCTGTCGTCTAACAGCCCCTCTTCCTCTCACTCCACGTCTTTCTCCCACTGCAGCTGTTTCCCTGGAACCATTCAAACTCTGTGTAAACAGATAATGTGATATGGTAAATAATTTGTGTATATATAACAATAACATTTATTTTGTGTACTTAGTCACCATGCAGTGATTGACAGTGCATGGCAATACTTTAGAAAACCTGCTTTTACTGCCATAAACCTTGAAACATTGACGCACGCACATTACAGAAGAAAAGTAATATACTGTCTTATTTACTTTTATTTCATCACGCCGGTTGTAAGCCAGTAAGGCCAGTAAAATAAAGACGACGACTACGACCTGCACAATTTCCAACAAAACCCCGTCAACTAACGCGACAAGAAATGTCCCAGTCACTGAAAAGCGCATCCCCCAAACAAAATCAAACACGCTACGAGCGTGGGCTACAGCTGGTTGTTATGCACTATGATTCGCCAGTCGACATTATAGGCCTATTCCGCAAAGAAGGAATCGTAACGAATGCATTCAAATGGAATTATGCTACCGATTTCAAGAAAACGAGTACACACACTCATAATATGATATAATTTTAACCAATAGACAGTAGACACGAAACTAGTCATACTGGTATTAGATGGTAGTGTTAATTGACTGTGGGACCCTTCGGCTTCGTGTTGTCACTGTTGTTGATCGGGCGGTATACTCGATATATTAGACAGTTTCAGCTATAAGTTTTCGTTCACAACGTATCTCAACACTTAACGGATAGCCTATAAGTTTAACTTATCTCATCCGTAGTCTTAAAATAGTTTCAGCTATAAGTTTGAAGCAGCGTGCACAACCAAGCTTCCGCATCCGTTTCAAAGGTAGAAAGGTTAAATGTATTAATTGTTTACTGTAAGTGTAGTATATGTAAGTTATGGAAACTTGTGACGTTAACTAATACAACTTATAATACAATATATATTTTATTGTCTTTTTGAGAAGTTGGTGATAATGAAAGGTATTTGTCCAATAAGGCCAACTATATGGTGAAATATTTTATTGGGAGTTTATTTGGCAATACACATTACTTTTTTATCTATAGATAATGTGGAAAGACCAAGATTTGTGTAACCATAAAAATCGATTTAAAACGTCTTGTTGTGAGTATATATTAATTGAATATTCCTACATTGCAATATAATTAACATGTGTTTTATGCCTGTTAGGTAATAACGGCCGAATTTTTTTTGCTACTGAGAATACCAGAAACCATTACACTGCCTCAAAGATCAGTGTTCTCGGGGTTGGATGCATTGTGTGTGTTATTGAGAAGATTGTCTTACCCTAACAGGTGGTGTGATTTAGAGAGCTTCTTTGGAAGAGGATCAGGGGAATTAAGCGAAATTAGCAGTTACTTGGTACATCTTATTTACGAAAAGTTCAAAAATAAATTGATACATTTAAATGTGCCGTTGTTAAATACTCGCTGTCTACGCGTGTTTGCAGATGTTGTTACTAGAAAAGGTTCACCACTCCCCAATTGTTGGGATTCATAGACGGCACCACCATGAGTATTTGTGGACATAAACAAACACATTGCATTAAATTCCAGGCAATAATGGCACCAAATGGTTCGATTGCAAATCGGTATGGTCGTGTTGTAGGACGCATGCATGGTGCAGCGATGTTAGCAGAAAGTGGGATTTTTGAATGATTTACACAATAGCATTGACATTCTACTTGTATGGGGATCCTGCATACCCTTTATGCCCCAGATTCTAGCCAGTACAGGGGTTCAAACATCACGCCAGGCCAGAATGCTTTCAATCGATCCATGACGCCCCTTCGACAGTCTGTAGAGTGGGGATTCGGAGATATATCAAGGGCATTCGCATAAGAATTTGAAGCTCTTCAGACAACCTGTTGCTAAACTGTATTTTGTTGGTGCCATATTTGTTAATTGCAGAACATGCCTGTATGGGGATTTGACGTCATCGTACTTTGAAGTAATTCCTCCAACTGTGGAGGAACACGTAGCCTGAAGAAGCAATTTTATCAAGTTGATGCAAGTTTTGACTGTACGGCAAAGCAGACATGTGTGACAAATGTACTACATTGCTGCATTCATTTAGGAGGTCAATAAAAATGTACACGCATTACAACTGCACGTAGCTTAACTTAAATTACACTATACAAAGACAGTTTAACACGTCACATCTTCTTCTGGAGAAGCTGCATCATTACATGAGCTTGACGACGTTCGACATCCATGCGTTGGCGGCGCTCCTGCTCTTCCAGAGCAAACTTTCTCTGTTCCAGCTCCAAACGCTGGCGCTGCAATTCTAGTTTTTTGTTTTTAGTAATCGGCATCTTCTTTGCTTTTTTCTCGTAGATAAACCAACAGGGCATCTGCTTGCTTAGCTGCTTTCAAAGCCTTCTTCTTTGATGGTGTGACATCTGTAGCGACTTCTGCATTGGTGACGCCAGTAATAGTAGAACCTGTACAACAACAATATAATTGATACTTTATTGATAACATTAAATCATACCCCTCTAGTCACTTTATCAGCAAAGAATGATGCAGCAAAACATGTTATAGCCACTTCATTGCGTAGCTTTCAGCTGTTTAAACTTAACCACATGATCCAACACTCATATAGTTTCACAATTTGTGTTACTGTTGTATGGATAATATTATTATTACAAACATCTCAGCATAACACAAACCTGTGCCTGCATTGAGGTCAGGGGTTACTGGCAGATCAGAAGCATCCGTTGCTTGACTACAACTGGCGCGTGTTGGTATGTACGGCTTTGCTTTCGCTTTATTCATTGCACTGTCTCTCAAAAACATTGCAACTCGCTTGTCGTTGCCAGTGCTATTGGCGCCATTCGTTGCTTTCCGTTTGAGAGGCACTCTCGAATGCAACATGTCTGCAAGTTCTTGCAGTAGTTGATCCTTCTCATTGCAATACTCCTCTGTGCCGGATCTGAAAATTAAGGACAAGAATGCATGCAAGTGTGTGTGTGCGTGAGTGCGTGTGTGTGTGACTGAATGAGTGAGTGCGTGTGTATGTGCGTCTGTGTGTGTGTGTGAGCGAGTGAGTGAATGAGTGAATGAATGAGTGAGTTAGTGCGTGTGTGTATGTGCGCATGTGTGCGTGTTTGTGTGCGTGCGTGCGTGCGAATGTATTTGTTATCTCCCGTACTGCCGCAACGTAGCCAAAAACGAAACACATTTCTTTCTTCATCCTTCGACTTCCTCTTCTATTAAATCTAAAAATAATAATTATAAGCAAATGTACATAAAATGTTATTAATATTCTTTTTATAGTTTGGATACATAGTAGAAGCCACGTAACTAAACAGTCATTGCCTCATTCGTGCTGATTACCTGTTTAAATAATATGTCACGCGTCGTGGCAAGCATGGCGGCCGGTAACCGGCTTAGCTAATGCCCATTAAACGGACATTTTAAATTTCTTGGCCTTCAACCGTGCCATGCATGACTGATTTCCCACCCCGCGGGAGGCAGTTGTGTTGCCGTTCTTAAAAGTATGATTGCTCTAAAACTACTGATGTTTTCTCAGTGTGGTTAAGTTACAAATTTTCTTGGCTATCTAAATGAAATAGCATGTTAAACATAAACGCGTTTTCTTTTAATTAACGTTCACAACAGTATACGTAGCACATTCACTTATTGCTGCCATTCTATCAGTATTTACGTATCCTTATCTCGGCTCGACACTGATGGAGAACATGTGACCGGCACATTCTAGTGACGTCAGTGACTATAAGTTACGGGTTTGGCGCGAAAAACTTATAGCTGAAACTGTCTATAGTCGGACAAAACTAAAGTGCTAATAATAGACTTTCGTTGACGGACAAGCGTTTGCTTAATAACAGTCGTAGCAGTAACACGATCTCAAACAAAGATCATTTCACAAATACAGTGACAAACGGAATACTTATGACATTTCATTGTTTAACTTACATGAGTCGATGAATCGTCGTTCTGCGCCATGGAAGCCATGACGACAGCGTACTATTGACATCTGAAGCTCGGTCCACGTCGGGTCACGACCTTTCGCGGAATTTTCCGAACTCGCAATTCGGGGATTTGAGTGACAGCGCGTTGATTCTTGTAAACATTTAACGGTTCAATCCAAAGGTTGATTTCTGCTTCGTTAAAAACATCTTTGGGCAGCCAGTAAGCTACAATAGATATAATGTATACTGTATAACACGATTTTGCAATAAAAACGAAAAGCCACGAAGTGCGACTGTCCCTTTAAGCTTCTGCCAATGTTACCAATAGAGTGCTTTACCCCAGTCTGGGTAGAGACGATGATTGGCTCTCAGGCCAACTATGAAATAAATTAAACAAGGATACACTTTTATCAGATAATACTATACTATTACCACTATTCAACATTAAACTTATATTGAAACATGTCACACACAAATAAACCGACATTAAACTTTGTTCGTAGTATTTCACATGCCTATTCACTAGGTGGCAGCTCTCCTGGCTGTCAACGAGTGGGCAGTCAATGGGGTCAGCACACTAGTAGCTGTCAGTTTTCCCATTGGCGACCATGTTAATGTTTTGTATGATTATAAGAAAACGTGACCTATAAAGTTTCTTAAACTTCTCACCTGCTGTTATTATCATCTCATTGACATGCTGGTCGAGTTTAGTCAAAATCTAATTTCTCTAGCTCTTGCAAAATGCCTGTATGTATGACACCCGTCAATATTTACAAATGAATGCAGGCAGTAATCCGGCTAAAGTGTCAACTAGCCAAATTGCTGCCAGATACCCTTCCGCTTAGTAAAATCAGCTAAAAAGACACCATTTTACTGTCAACAGCTTCTACAATCACATCTAGAAATCTGACTACTCAAATGCACTTATGTCAGAGCAAGTGAATATTGTAAAAAGTAATTTCTCAAAAAATATACTGCACTTTTTTTCGTCTGTAACCAAGCAGGAAGTCTAACAGTGTCCTATCCCACAAAACGCGACTCTGAGCCAGGGAAAATGGTCGGAATACACCTCTGCCTGAATGCACCAGTCGTAATGCACCAACTGCCTAGTCGCAATGCTCCAACCGCGTGATCGCAATGCCCCAACCGCCTGGGCGCAATGTTCCAACGGGGTGGTCGCAATGCATCACGTTTGGTCGGAATGCCCCACTTTGGTGACAACGACCTGGTCGCAATGCTCCAATGGTCTGGCCGTAATGCACCTCTTATGTTATCTATATATTATAAAACATTATGGTTTCTCTGTTTGTTTGTTTGTTTGTTTTTCCCCAGGTAACGCCGATTTTCAGTATCATCCACGCATCACTGTGCGTATATTACTATATATATATATTACTATATATATATTATATATATATAATATTTATATTATATATATATATATATTAATATTACATGGGCAGTGATATGTGTACATGGACTTTGTTTGAAATTTGAACTACATTTTACTGTTAGTAGTGGGTGTCATAGTTAAAAATGTACAACAACTTAATTATTGTGAATTAGGTGATAAAAGAACGGAACTTGGTAGATATGTAGAATACTTCGTAGTTATGTAGTAGTTCGTTTTTATAAAGACCTCCGTGATGTATACATATATATTAATAATGTTATTATTATTACTAGATCGTAGCTTGTGTTAATTTGAGCTGATTCGTTCGCTACACATAAAACATAAGTTACACTGCTAAATTCTACACACACAACTGTCTGAAAAGATGTAATTAGAAATCAGGATGACAATTGTATTAATTAAACATGTATACATCCGTAGACCGTATTGTCACCTTCGTGACTGCATCAAATGTTCCTACAATAATAATAGAGCAGATTGACAAAAAATCATTCTACACATGTTACTGCATTAGCACATCGTAGTCATACGTACGGAATGCAACCATATTTGACAGATGCACAGTTACTACATGACATTATGTCACCTCCGTGACACACCATTCGCCTCCTACATGACGCAATGTCACCTCCGTGACACACCATTCGCCTCCTACATGACATTATGTCACCTCCGTGACACACCATTCGCCTCCTACATGACATTATGTCACCTCCGTGACACACCATTCGCCTCCTACATGACATTATGTCACCTCCGTGACACACCATTCGCCTCCTACATGACGCAATGTCACCTACATGACAAACTCGTTAATGAACACATCTTAATTAAGGTCAGTAAGCAATAATTCAGCTCGGCTTTGTTGAGTAACATTTTGTACAACATTATTCAGTCAATCGAATATAACATAATAATAATAAACATTTATTTTAGTAAAGTAATTAAATTGTGTGCATAATTATAAAATGAATACCCAATATGAAATGAGTTAAGCACAACTGTAAAATATTATATAATGCACCTGTCCATGTTCTGTGTAATGCAAAAGTGGTATATACATCACTGTTAAGAATGCACTGTACAATTAAGTTGGTGAAAAATAGATAACCTGCTCATTAGACCGTAAATTCATTTTCTAATACGAGTGTTACAATTGTCAACAATCGCAGTGGCAAACATGATACTTGCACTGCATCTCATAGGCAGGTTATGTAAGATCCTGTATGCATTATTATAAGATACAACGAAACGCAGGAATGACAACTTTCTATACTGTAGTGTTCATTACTAATACCGTTTAGTCCAGGGGATTATTATACGAGAGGTCCTTGATAATTTCCTCAATTTCACACGCCGTGACAGTCATAGTTGGGTCAAAAACAGAGTTGTCCCTGCATAAATCGACATACATTTCTGTACAACTACCACCTTTCACCATGTTAACTATGTGGCTCTTGCCTTTGAACTTAGCCCTAGACTGCTTCATTAGATCAAACATAACCCCCGGCCTAGGCTTCCCTGGCTGCTTCCACAGAAGCATCATGCAAATCTTTTACCTGGTCGTTCCAACCAGGTATAACAAATGTTCTATCTTTGTGTTTATCTTTCACCAGGTTCTCACTGGAATCAACTAACACCTTTATAATATCCTCATAAAATACATCAAAGTCATTCTCATGACTACACTGCAGGCAATTAGGGTTGCCACATTTAACACCATTAGGTATAATAATATTATTAAAACTATAATCAGTACTACTATCATAATATTAATTCTACTGGGGGAAAGCTTATCCCCATGTACACGTTGTTTTAGAAGATTCGAGTGTTCCTCTCCATACTCAGTTTATTGCCAGCAAAAATATGGAAATCCTCGTATAGTGTTAGTGGGTGAGTGGTGAAAAGAAACGGAGAGAATAAAACAGCCCGTAACGTCGACATTGCTCCGGTTATTTTTTTTATTTCTTTCCGATCTCAGTGTTTCGACTAAGGGGATTAGTAGTGGTTGGGATAAAGAGGGGAGAAAGAAGGGATTCTGCGCAAATAATATGCTGACAATTAACGTAGTAGTATGTTCGTCAATCTGGCGCCTGCAAACCTAAATCTAATCTTCGGCGATTGTCACCAACTCGCTGCATCGACGCAGATATTCTGATGTCAACATCCTGTCCGCTTCTTCGTATTGCGTCTACAGGGTTTTCAATGCCTTCTGCCGAAATGTCAACGACAATGGAGACATCTTCTCATTGGTAACGAATGGCCCAATCGAATAACTGTTATCTTCCGCATGGCGTGAACGGAGATGAAGGAAATTGAGAAGAAAGCGCAGACACTCAAAAGCACGTGTGGCGTTAACCAATCTTCACAAATCCACATTACAAATGGATCTCCAACAGGTGTGATATTCAGTGTTTACACAAACCGTGACTACACTATACACATTCTTAGAGAAGAAGAGTATCAACAATTGTTTGTGCTGCGATACTAAATTGAACATTAGTTACTGTTATTGTTGTTACATCTTACATATCTGATCTATTATAACAACTTAATTCGCACGCTACACGTGAAATTATTATTACGTTGTTTACACAGTTATTCTGGGGTTGACCAGTTCACTCAATACGTACTTATTTTATACTAGTTTAAACGAACTGGTTACAGCCTTGGTTGGCTCCGCTGTCAGCCCGAAATTTAATGTCATTTCACCATCTGTTACACTTATTTTATTATGTTTGTATGCATGATTTACACAATTCTATATGTCGATCTGCCTGCCTGCCTGCCTGCCTGCCTGCCTGCCTGCCTGCCTGCCTGCCTGCCTGCCTGCCTGCCTGCCTGCCTGCCTGCCTGCCTGCCTGCCTGCCTGCCTGCCTGCCTGCCTGCCTGCCTGCCTGCCTGCCTGCCTGCCTGCCTGCCTGCCTGCCTGCCTGCCTGCCTGCCTGCCTGCCTGCCTGCCTGCCTGCCTGCCTGCCTGCCTGCCTGCCTGCCTGCCTGCCTGCCTGCCTGCCTGCCTGCCTGCCTGTATTTTCTTGTTATTCAGAATGTCACGTTAGACAATATATTAACACAAATCTGACACGCAAGATCTGCCCAGTTCCCACAAGATTTATCAAAATGACATCCATAACATTAACTCTAGATGGCAGGTGGACAAGGAAGCCGTTTGTCTTATCGAGAGTCCAATACTTTTTATCTACGTGTATCCCGCCCTTTTGAGGTATATGTCAATTTTATTTTAAACATATTCAACTTTCTTATATATAATCTGCATTGCATCTTTTATGGATAAATGTCTACCTATTAAAGTAATTAAATGTTACAAATATAATCATAAGAAAACTCCTTGGATTACCAAGGGCATAATTGTGTCGATAAAATTTAGAAACAAATTGTATTCGAGAATGAAACAGACTCACGTAAATACAGAGCATTATCATAAACTGATTTACATACTTACATAATAAAATTCTTAAAAGTACTATTAGATTAGCCAAGCAAATGCATTACCAATCCAGTTTTAAAAAGCATAAACATAGTGTTAAAAAGTCGTGGTGTTTAATTAAAGAAATTATTAAGAAAAGTCAAAAGAGAGAACAATTTCCAGATTTGTTCAAATTCCATGGGGAAATGATTAGTAACAAATGCATTATTGCAAACAGATTTAACACGTTTTTTTTAACTAATGCTGGTCCTACTCTAGCCTCTAAAACAACTACTAGTGGAGGTAAATCATACAAAGATTACTTGAAAAACCCGATATTTCACACCTTCAGCTTTAATCCGATTGACATGGAAACTACTGTTAATACAATTGATCTTTTTCCTCCAAAATCAAGTTGTGGAAAAGACGGTATTTCAACACAATTACTAAAATTGATTAAAAAACTGATATCAGCAATGCACCCTACTTATTAATCAATCAATAATAATTTGTATATTTCCAGACAAATTAAAAATTGCAAAAGTAAAAAAAAGGTGACGTTTCTGACTTTAACAATTATCATCCTATTTCTATCCTGCCAGTGATTTCAAATTTTGTTGAAAGGGTTTTGTTTGATCAAATCCACGATTACTTCCAGTCTAAAGCGTTATACTACAATAGCCAATATGGGTTTAGAAAGAAACACTCTACTGAGCTTGCTACACTCGAAATCATAGACAAAATTATACAAGAACTTGATAAATCGGTTACTCCTGTGAATATATACCTTGATTTATCAAAAGCAGTTGACACAATTGATTACAATATATTGGTATAGAAGTTAAATTATTATGGATTAAATGACAAGGCTCTGGACCATTATAAGAGTTATTTACACAATTGTAAGCAGTACGTCGAAATTGAAAATGTTAAGTCTAAGGAAATAGTCATCAACACTGGTGTCCCTCAAGGTTACATTTTAGGGCCACACTTATTTATTATATATACAAATGATATAGCACTTTCTAGTGACCTTTTCAAATTTATAACGTATGCTGACGACACGTACCACCTTTACTAGTACACTAAATCTATTTAATCGATTCAGAAGGCCAAATACGAAGTGAAAATATTAACAAAGAACTAACAAAGATTAGCAATTGGTTAAAAGCTAATAAACTGTCACTAAATGCCCAAAAGAATAAATTCATGCTTTTTCATATGCCTCAAAAGAAAGTAGAATACCCTGTGTTACAAATAGATGGGGCACACATTGAATGTGTAAATTATTTTAATGTTTTAGGCATCACAAAAAATAACCATTTAAACTGGCAGAGTCATACAAAATAGCAAATAAAATATATAAAACAATAGGCATACTAAATAAACTTTTTTAAACACTTTTACCACCTAATACTTTATACATTATGTACAATACTCTTATTATCCCTGATATTAATCATGGCTTATTTTGATGGGGTCATCAGGCACATCGAATTTTTTAATTACAGAAAAAAGCAATACCACTAATATCCTTAAGTCAATATAATGCTCACACAAGTCCTATTTATAAAAACTTCAGTTGCTAAAGTTGGATGACATTTATAAAATCCAACAATTCTAATTTTACTATAAATTAATTAACAATCTTTTACCCTACCACTTCAATGTTTCTCCAAACACACACATCCATGATATTCATCAGCACAGAACACGTGAGTGAAATAATCTGTATATGTCCAGATTCAAGCATGAATTTGCAAAAAAATGCATTAAACGCAACATAGTAGAGACAGTTAACAATACATCAAGTATTATCATTAATACAATTCACACCCACAGTCTATATGGTTTTTCAACATAGACAAAAAACTTTTTAATTTAAAATTATTAATCCAGTTGTCGTATTCATAATTGCTTTATTTGTCATTCGTAATACGTATTGAAATGTATACCTAAGTATCCATGTGCACGTCAATTTGTACAAGAGTACATATAATCCTTGCATTATGTATGTATGTTGATACACTGAGTAATCATCAACTGTAAAACAAGTCATATGCTATTCTGATTTGTGACATTTAAATTTAGTTGTTTGTTTATATTTATAGGGTGGCTCCTGTGCTAACGATATTATATATCTCCTTGGAAGTCTCCCGACCTTATCTACTACTTGCGTTATTCGTTATATATGTATCGTATTCATAGGTCAAATAAATTGATTCTGAGTTCTGAGTTCTTTACTAATATAACTTCATGTCCTCTGGTGCTATCTTTCTTAACTGAGAAAAAATATTTCTATTAATATTTTCATAACCATTCAATATTTTAAACACTTCTATCTGATCTCCTCTCAATCTCCAGGTCTCTAGTGTTGTTAAACCACATTCTTTTAGGCGTATTTCGTAACTAAGATTCTTCAGTTTTTGTATCATTTTAATTGCTATCCTCTGTAGTCTTTCTAGCATATCTATGCCATTCCTGCGATATGCCCTCCGCGCTTGAATACCATATTCTAAATGAGGCCTAATTATTGTTTTGTACATATTTTATGTTTCGCCTAATTAATCCAAGGATTCGATTTCCCTTTGAAGCTGCAATTCCGCACTGCTCTGAAACCTTCATATCAGCACTAATGGTTAAGTCTTTTTCTTTTATAGTACAGAACATCACATTGTATATTGTACATCTTCGTTCCCATGTCCTGTGTGGAGGCATTTACATTTCCCAAAACAACATTTGCCATTTTTCAGACCATTAATTTTTATCAACCTGTCAACATCATCTTGTATATGCTGTCTATATCCATCACATTTAATCGTTCTAACCAAATTTGTATCATCCGCACATTTCAACACCTATCCAGTTACTTAAACGATTTCCTATGTCATGGGCCTGTAGCTTAAGCAGTAACCTTTGATGTGGCACTTTGTCGAAAGCTTTGTGAAAATCTAAGTAGATGATATCTGCTGGTGATCCTTCGTCTACTCTCTTGGTGATATCTTCCAAAAATCATAACATATATGTTAAGCATGACCTCGCTTTTAGAAATGTCGTTGATGTCCGAAGCTTTATTCAAAGCATTCAAGGAGGACTTAGTAAGAACTGGATTACCCAGGTAGTAATCAAAGTCAAACGGAAGTCAACTTCAGCTAGATACTGTTGTCGGACGCATTGTTTCAACGCATTTTGTACAATGCCATCATTCAAACAAAAAGGTACGTTCGCTGAAACAATACAAGTGTATTAAGCCAATTGCTATAATAATAAGATAACTCCAATTGCGCCTAAATCCTTGGAAACCAAGCTCATCAAAACAAAATGATTGGTCAATCTCAAAATCCATATAATAAGCAGTATTCCAGTTGTCAACAGATGGGTCAAGGCGCTAGGGAGCTACGGTGGATAAACAAGGTTGTAAAGACAAGTTTTTAAATGACGACGGATTTATTTTTATTTTCAACTGATCTAACACTAAGAGGGAGAATATTCCAAAGAGTTGGCGCAGCAACAGAAAAAGCCCTAGTTCCAATGTTAGTGTTGACTTTAGGAACAAAAAGGAGGTCAGAACTAGATGATCGAAGGTGGACAGGTTTTCTTACAGGAGTAAGCAATAAGATGGTTGCTTACTGGACAGTGCCTGGTATGTAATGGTACATATCTTAAATATTATACGATATCATACAGGAAGCCAATGCAGATTTCAAAAGTGATACAGAGCGAGAAAAACGAGGAGATCTTGTAACTACTCTTGCTAGACAATTTTGGACACGCTGAAGTTTTGTGATATCCTTGCTAGTGATATTATAAAGGAGGGAATTGCAATAGTCAAGTCTACTGCTAACAAGCGCTGTTGCAATAGTTTTAGCAACAGAAAATGACATATACCGGCGAATACGCGAAGATCACGAATATGATAAAAACAGCAGCGAGATGTTTGAGATATGTGTTGTCGGAAACTGAAGTTACTATGAAAGATCACTCCTAGATTCCGCACCGAGGTTGCTGGCGTGATATACTGATGATGATACGCGCAGGTAAAAAAAACCATCCAGTTTATTACGCTACATTGGAGTACCAATAATGATCGATTCAGGTTTAATTGCATTTAATTTCAACTTGCTGACAATCATCCATACTGCCGTACCACTTTAATAAGCGTTCAATGAGAATGCTGTGATTAATCGTGTCAAAAGCGGCAGAGAGATCTAGTAAGGTAAGTGCAGTCACTTTACCATTATTAATTTACCAAGTTAATGTCATTATGAACCATTAAGAGGGCAATCTCTGTTTAATTAAACTGTCTATATGCCGATTGTGACACATTAGTTAAGAAATGTTTGCTAATGTGTGACCTCAGACGACTTGTTACAACCTTTTCTAGTATTTTGGAAATAAAGCCGAGGTTAACATTAGGTCTATAACTGTTTAGGTCTTGTTTAGGCAGAGATGAATTCTTAAGAAGTGGTGTGACATGGGCGTATTTGAAATCATTGATTTTATTCTTAAAGTGACTAGAGAAAGAATCACATAGAGACTTAATTGATACATGATCAGGTAGCGATGGAGCAGGCCGTCTGTGTAGAATGTTATTGATGCAATTCCATAACTGACGCGGGTTATCATACTTATGTATGACCATATTTGTATAATATTGTCTATTGCCTCCAAATCAAAGGACAGCTAGATAACGTGTAACAATCTGCTCAATAACACTAAGCAGGAGTAGAGAAGCTAATTACACAAGCCTCGAAATAGCCTCTTTATATGTAATTCGTAATACGTATTGAAATGTATACCTAAGTGTCCATATGTACGTCAATTTGTACAAGAGTACATTTAATCTCCTTGTATTATGTATGACTGCTGATACACTGAGTAATTATCAACTGTAAAACAAGGCATATGCATTTTGTGACATGTAAATTTTGATGTTGATTATATTTATGGGGTGGCTCCTGTGCTAGCGATATTGTATATCTTAATGGGAGTCTCCCGACCTTATCTAGTATTCATGTTATTCATTGTGTATATATCGTATATATAGGTCAAATAAACTGAGTCTGAGTCTAAATATTCGCCCGCTGTTCAAGCCAACATCAATTAAATGTCGTTGATGTCCGAAGCTTTATTTCAATGTACTTTACACAATGCCGTTATTCAAACAAAAATGCTCAATAACACAATGCCAGACAATTAGTATGGGCACACATCCAAAACAACCAACATAAAATATCTGCTCTACAACAACACCCATGAGCAGGATGCCTAAGTCATTATATGACTTGTACACATTCTACACATTAAAGGACAGTGCAATCGATATTTCACGATAGGTTATGTAATATGATCATACACGTGTATACGAAAACAAAACATAGTTTACTTTCAAGAATGTACAGAAAGTCAACGAAACATGTTATTTTTATATTAATTGTGCATTTAATATGTAATGCTTTAATATATACTACTGTATTGTCCACTGTAGTAGATAGACAGCGTGGCAGCGTGAGCTCCAAATATTCACAGAATTGTACTGACTTTGAGACTTAGTGACAACTCCACGATGAGAATCGCGTAAACCTAAAGGTATGGAGCCGGGACACGCATAGTCAACATTACTACATACAAGTCGTGTGTGTGGTAATTTCCGCAAACAAGCTTCACTTGTACACTCAAACTGACAGTGGACACGCTCCAGTACATTACACCCTAGAATCTAGCGAAGATTATACATAATCGAACACTGGCGACCATGCCCAGGAATGGCAAACAATCGTGCAAGAAGGATCGGTCAGTAACCGAAGGCTTGCCACGCAGTGTCGGTGGAAATGGACAATCCCCCAGCCGCTGAACTGCCAGTCGCGCGTGACGAAGATTTCACAACTTACGTACGCAACACGTGCTTGAACACTAAAATAGACAGCATTATTGCAAACCAAGCAATGAAAGAAAACTAAACGAAATTGGGGAAAAGGTGACAGTACAAGAAAAAATGATCGCTGATCTGATAAGCACTGTCTAGTTCATTTCAAAGAAATCAAACAAAGAAGAAAAATATCTCGCCGAAATAGAAAAGGCTCTTGAACAAGTGACGCGAAAACGTCTAAACGCAACGTCCTCAATTGTGAGACTCGAGGTGAAACATAGTGGCGCGGAGAGGCACTCGCGCGGCTTCTATATCCGTGTGCTTGGCGCACACAGGTGGTCGGCGAGAACGGTCTCAACACAGTAGAACAGAACCACGGCCAAGTTGTATGAGTGCAGCAGTAAGACTGGTCATCAGTGGTCTCACTCAAGATGGCCACATCTAACTTCCGCTCCCTTCAACCAGCCCAGTAATAACAGATAGGCACCATCGTTGAGTCGAGCAGCGTAGTAACGAAACTAACCGTGTAACGGCGCTGACGACCGGTTTTTAATCAATTAATTTGGGTTTATAGTGTTTAAAAAGACGCCGCCTCCAGCGCCATGGTGTCAATAAATAAGGTACTTTTAAACACACATACACAAATAATTATAATACCATGTGCATAAAATATAAAGAATTTTTCAAAATATAACGGTTCAATTTGAGAAAAAAATTGTCCCGTTTAGAACTGCGTCAGGTTGTACTCGTTAAATGAAACATAACCACGGCTATGGTTCATTGTTGACATGTTTTATTAATATTTATAAATTATGACCACATCCGGTTAGGAATTACTCCTCTATCTGACTCAAACTCGATCAAGAGGTAAACAAGGATCAAGAATGTGCCGTCACGCGCAGTTCGTGCGTTAATATTCCTTGTTTAAAGTATCATCATGCAATACACAATCCCCAACTTAAACTGTTTTTATACAAATAAAATATTAATAACTGGGCAATCTTTACTTAACATTGATTATTTAACTGGTCTAAATTATTTACAGCATCCGTCCGGTACGTACTCCCTGGGATGGGGCATCGGGTTATACCAGACAATAAAACTAATACGACGTCTTTCTTGTCTTTCATAATACTATGTATATATCATGCAAATTCACTAAATAAACAGTAATTTGTAACTTTCTTGTTCTAGTTACATCGTATAATACAGAAAACACACAAGTACCAATGACATTACAATTACACGAGCTATATGCGCACTTACAATTAACATTTTCTACTTCATCGGAAAACCACAATGATTAAAAATTCACCCTACAGGATAAACTATTAATCGAAGTTCTGTTTGAAACTACAGGAAACACTGTCCCTGTGCAGCTCCTTCCATAGACGTGACAGTTCGGGGAGGCGTATCGTCATGTAAGTCTACGATCACATGGCTGAGACAAAAGTGTTCATGACCGCCGGGCCGTTGGAATCGAAGCCAGGCATGTCGAGCATACCCGGATCATTCGGGTCTGCAATCGTGAAGCCGTTGCTCGCGAAGGCGCACACGATCAGCTTGGCGTTGGGGATGCCCATCTTCTGCCGATAGTTTCGCAGCGCCTGTACTGGCGTCACATGAAACGGGTGCGTCTCCGAGTCCGTGTATACGACGAACACGTCAAACTTCTTCTTCTGTTCAGTCGCCCATATCATCGGCGCCGCGCAGTCGGTGCCGCCCATGGGGATACGGTCGATGGTGTTAATGACGTCCGGTAGCGTCATCTGCTCGGTGAGAGAGATCGGTTGGAGTTTATAGCTGAAGCCGACCACCTCGCAGTGTTCCTCTGTGCGTACGGTCACCATGGACAGTGCGGCGGAGGCTTCGCGGGCGTTGATCAACTCGCAGCCGGTCACTGGCCAAGTCATCGAGCCGCTCACGTCGACGGCCAGACAATAGCGTTTGCCGGTCGGTTCGACATACTTGAACGACAGGTAGAAGGCATCGTCCATAGCCTTTACGATATCCTCGTTCGCTTGCCAACGCAGATTGCCGAGTTCGCCGCGCCCCTGCTTGTATACGAGCATCGAGAGCAGCACGTTGAACGGGTGAATGCGAGCGTACTTCAACGCGGTGCCATTGTGTAGTTTCTCGATGACAAGCTGTGCTCCCTCACTGCCTCTCCCCAGCATGTTCATTGACGTCATCTTGCCGAGATTGCGGATCATGGCGGTGAGCGGCATGTTGATCAGCAAGGCCTTCCACACGTCAATCGAGTTGAGCATCTGAGTCGGTACGTGCTCTCGCACCAGGCTGTGATCCCGGATCGCCTCGCACACTCGCTGTACATCATCGGGATTGTTTCCGAACCGTTTCACCTCCTCGACGGCCTTCAGGAAGCTCAGAGTGTGGGTGATCTCAACAGAGCTTTGGGGAGGGAAAGCTTGTACGGCAGCCGGCAGACCTTTTGTGACGTAACGCAGCACCAATTTGACAGAATCCGACCTTGGCTTCGGGTGGGCAAGTCGCAGAACGTCCACGTGACTCCAACCTTTCCGCTTCTGGTACTTGGTCACGTGCTGCGCGAGTCGCAATGGGTTGTCTTCGAAACGCAGGTACCATCGTCTGTTGACAAAGAAATGCAACTTCTAATTCCATAATAGTGAATTTAAGACATACTTTTGTACAAGTGTTGTCTGAAGCAGTATTTCATTTCGAAGCTGTATCGTCTGTTAATTATAGACTGTATTTCATTTCGAAGCTGTATCGCCTGTTAATTATAGACTTGATCAAGGTTGGTATTATTCATTTGCAAGTGAACAAGAAATAAACTCAACAACTTTGATGCACTGGAACTTCTCAAAAGAAATCAAACAATCTATGAAGCGCCTGGTAACAACAATGGCGCCACCCATCGGACGAATTAATACTAAAATCACCACACTCGTAGTGATGTCACCTACCGGATAGCGTTGCGGTGGGCCCTTCCCCAACCTGATCCACGCCCGGAGCCGTAACTCATCTGCTCACACAGTTCTATGAACTGGAACAGATGCGTGGGGATACGACACACCTTGTCCAAGGCGTCGTACGCTCGGCGCTTCGTAGCTTGGTCACCCAAACGCGCGCACATTGCAAACGCCAGCAGCAGCCCATCTTGTTTGGCGACGCGCCCTTCCACGCTGAACGAGACTAGCTCGTCGACCACTTCCACTCCACGGTCGTCTGCGATCAGACGCTTCACACAATCCACATTCTGCTGGCCGAGCTCCTCCGGGTTTCTGATATGGTATGTGCCTTTCTCCGAGCCGAAACACAAGAAGCGGCGGAGACGATCGAGGTCGTCGACTTGGTAAACAACACCGCCTGTGCTGTTTCTTACAAAATCGGCCATTTCCCAAAATATTTAACCGTGTTCTGTGCAAGAAGGTCACTAAACTCTGAAATTTTGTTCACTAATAAGTAAAAACGCTCTCACTATCTGACTGCACAACGAACGAATGAAGTGGGTGCTGCTAGTTACACCACTACAACCACATCGATGGTTTTACGTGTTACGCTCTTCCTCACCAGGGGAACTCCGCCATCTAGCGATCAATTCATCAGCTAATAAATATGCACTAACTGCACTTTAGAACTAATGACTATCGAGTTGTGTCGATTGTTTTGGTCGTGTCTATCGTGGGAGCTTACAAACTTATAGTGTACATCTCATCGGTCCTGGTATAGGGTGATTCCACTTAGGATGAAGTTTGATATTTAACCGGAAGTAATTGAATCAAGCAGCGTTGTAACGAAACTAACCGTGTAACGGCGCTGACGACCGGTGTTTAAATAGACCCCAAAGTGATGATGCCACAATACATAATCAAGTTATGAGAATGTGGTATGATGTACAATTTAAAATAAACATATATACCGAACACATTGATTTTTTTGAAGAAAAAAACAATTATAATATCCTGTACATTAAAAAAAAAATTGATATAACGGTTCAATTTACGGCCTCCAGCGCCATTATATCAATAAGGTACTTTTAAACACACACGCACACACGTAAATAGTCCCGTTTAGGACTGCGCCAGGTTGTACTCATTAAATGAAACATAACCACGGCTATGGTTCATTGTTGACATGTTTTATTAATATTTATCAATTATGACCACATCCGGTTAGGAATTACTCCACTATCTCACTCAAACTCGATCAAGAGGTAAACAAGGATCAAGAATGTGGTCATGTGCAGTTCGTTAGTTAATATAACGTGTCTAAATTATCATCATGCAATACACAACCCCCAACTTAAACAGGTTTTTATACAAATATTAATAAATGGTACATATTCCCTAGGATTGGCATCGCCATCAGGTTATAATACCAAAGACAATAAAAACTAATCAGACATATTTATTGTCTTTGATAATACTATGTATATATCATGCAAATTCACTAAATAAAACATAATTTATAACCACACATTGTTGACACATATAACGAGACATTTGGTTACTAAATTGTTGGAGGTTGAACCTACTGCCTATGGCTATACATAAGGTCCACCACGCCGTCAACTGGATGCCGAACAATACATCCTGTCAAGTATTTTGTTGAAAATTTGGGTTGTCAAGAGAACTGCATGTGGGGAAGAATGATTTAGCTGACGTTATTTCACTCTTATATTTTAGTGCACATTATGTAAATATTTTTGATTTGATTATTTTAAATATCGCCCAGCAATTTATTCTGATTATGACTGCCTACCAAAAGGTTCGTCAATGAATACTATAACATATTCGTTTTAAAATGAGTTGTTAGGCCTTCTAGCTAGTGTACATTAACTGTCCATCAAATTACGACAGCAAAATTAAAAATAGCAGCATTTTGTACAACATGCTAGAAGGTGCCATTTTATGTGTCAAAACATAATTTCATGGACAATTAATATACATAACAAACTACGAGAGTGGATTTTCAAGGAATTTTATACCTGCATACATTTTACATATGATGGTAATGCATGAAAATGCACATTAATGTAATAGATGTCAACTGACAAAAACAGAAGCTACCAACAACAAATGGTACAGACTTTTATTATAATGCATTCCTTTTGAGTCGCATGATAATTCGCTTCCAAAACCCACTTGCCCAGAGCTGCCACATGCAAGTATTCAGAGTTTAATCAACATTTACCTATTCATATAAGGCGCATGAAAGGGAGTTCAAGGAATGTGTACTAATTATTAAATCGCATGTGACATAACCATAAATATTGTAAAGATGGTTATTATATATCCTTTGCATGTACAGTGTCATAACGTATGCATTCCTGACTTTTAAAAAGGAAAATGGTCTAATTTTTTTTTAAAGTACCAATCCAGATGAATGAAATGTCAACACTTGTAAACGAGTCATAAGTAAGCACTTTCCAAACTGGAAATCACTGTTCCAATTAATCCACTTCCTCCCTATTGGACATGAAAAATAATTGTTGATAAACTAACAAAATTGACTTTCAACCACTGCTTTTTATTTGTGTTAAATACAAAATATAGAACCTCTGTTCTGCCGGATAACTGCATTCAACAGAAAAAGATGACTGTCATGACTGGTTGACGCAGACTGAAGCTGCCCCAAACATACAACACTACAATTCACATTGCAAAACAAAATGCATCAGAGAAATGTGTTCAGATGAGCAATCCATAGTGTAGAAACATACTACTTTGCTGTCCATAATTAAGTAATTCCTACACTGCATAATTACACAGCAGTGACTAAGGTCAGTTTGAAAGCGAGTAACACTGGGAATGTTCCGTATTCCTGGCAAACTAATAATTTCGAACTGAAGCACTTACAAAGCAAAACAAAGAACTAAAATTATAACAAAACTGCCAAGACTCTGCATACCAGAGGGAAGATATCGGAGTAATTACAACCCAACGTGTGCTTACTACTGCACACTAAACAGTTTCTAGGAGACGCTGGAAACAAACATTGACTTGGAGCAATGAAAAAATGTCGAGCACCACCCATAGTTTTCAATAGGGACAGATCAAAGCCTGTCTCAAGCACCAAGACATACCGAAAGCATGTCATAATGGCAGTTGGAAGCATCAAGACTCGCATCAAATGCAACTGAAATCATGCTATACTGGTTGAACAGTGTACCATAAAGGAAAGCGAAATGTCTAACCATTTGTGACATCATGGGAATGTGTGAAATTCACAGTTCCATTAAGAATTATATAATGTTTGCAATTCTGACTAATGTTTTGGAAGAAATATGACCCGCTACAATGTCATTAACTACAGTGACAACATAAATACACTAGTTGTAGGTTGCTAAAAATTAGCCTGTGCCCCGAAACACATCCATGCAGGGCTAGTTCGAATGATTCCACTGATAACAACAAAATGTGGTACTGATTCTGGTTTTAACAAAAATTATACTTTTATACATCACACACTGTACCTAGAAAACCTATCTTACTAAAACCTATTTGAAAACAACACGTGTGCCATATAAATAACTAGTATTGAAAAAACTTGGAATAATACATCCGTAAATGTTATTCATCAGAACATTTTGATGCGTAAATTATATTTTTGGAAATTTGAACTGATTTTGCATAACTGGACCCAGCCCTAATAGCATGTCACCGGACAGTTATAAGCACCATCATCTCTAGCCAGTGACCATCAACCACATTGTTGTCTGATGTCGTCCCCATTGTCGTCCAGTAACAAAACAAACTAAAATAAGTTTGTCCCTTTTGATGTTCAAAAATAATAACATAACAAAGGTGACCACAGCACTGATCACAACAGCAATGCTGAACGAATTGCCAGCCAAACCAAGCTGCTGAAAAATATAACCCAGAAATCGCACATGCTGCATAATCAGAGTCACAACGAGCAACAACATGCAACAGATCAACTGCATGTACACAATACTGCATCACTCCACATGTGAACTTGGACATGTCAGTGCTGCACTAGTTGATGGCATTCTCAGAGGCCACCAAGCAATAACCTCCAGTTTGTGTTTACATAATGAGGCAGGCCACGTGTAGAAATTCTTCACAACAGTTTTGGTACTGTCAAATATAAATCGACAAAAGGTGAGACGACTGTGCCAAACAGTTTCTTGCAGATCCTCTAAGTCACACACTCTAAATGCTAAATCAGCGACGCCTTGGTTAAGCTACAGGCAATCGTGCGCAGTCTGATGTTTCGTGTCTTTATGTGGTTGTAGTCAGTTTTGCTGCTGTAGCTAATTAGCAAATTCACTGCGAATGCCGCCACTCTTACTAAAACACTGATTCAGGTGGGAGGCACTCGTAGAGTGGACAAGCCTTCAGGTAGCATGACAGACAGACTGGATGTGGGCTTGCTCTATTCATCGGCTATGTAAATCTACTGACATTGCACTGGTGAGAAAACATGCCGATTGTCACCAGGTCATCCCTCGAGTGCGTATGGAAACATGTCGCATGTGAAAGGAGAGTTGTCGACAATTGGACTGTATCAGCGTCCAATCAACCTGACATGAGAAACGGCCATGTGTGCCCTGTATGTGTCCGTGTCAGTTGCACAAGGCAATAATGCTATCGCACATTGGCTGTGCGCGATGGTGTAGACAGACGTGTCTACTGCAGAGGAGTGACTCGTCATCCCAGCGCTGGTAGCTCCAGCAGATAGGGCTTGTAATAACACTGTTGGACAAAGCACCGGCTACCGATAGTTACGACCGGGCGCTCACCTACAACACAGACAATACAACTATTACCACACACCACAACTGCACTTCTTCAATCCAAGTATAAACGAGCTACATGTGAATGTAACCTCACTATAAAATGACGTAATCCGATCCTAGTCTTTTAAGTATTAATTAATATAATGTTCTATGTTGAAGGTATACTGTCCGCCATACTGTCTTTAGTAAGCCCGTAACAACGGTCGCAATTTGAAGGCATGTACAAATAGTAAACAAAACATCCACTGTCAAAACATGCTTAACTGGCAGAGCTAACCGCTATAACCTTTGATGTTCAACAATGTTCACTTTCCCATGGTTAACATAGCAGACTTTCAGTTAGAAATCACTATGCTCGTTAATTCTGGGTAGACAAACAGACCACTTCCCTTTAAAAATGTTAAACCCTAACCCTCGGAACTAGGCAAAAGCGAACTGAATAGTGGAGTTACCATATTAGTAGCACCAACTTCCTACACTATACTGTTTTGGAAACAATTTGGTACTGTTCTAGGATGACCTTAATTTCAAGGTGTATTACTAAGGTGACCATCAAGGGAAATTTGACTGTGTACAAATACTCCGGGAATGTGTCTTCTGTGTATGTGTTTATGTAGTGCCAACCAGAAGATGGACATTTATGCCAGTAAACTTTAAAATAATGAATTTTATTTTACCAGCATGGGGTATAACCCCTTGGTGCAGCGTGGAGCTGATTCTAGATGTGCGTGCAGGCACGTCGATGGACCATTGAAATCAGTGAGTTCACACATAGAGGTTACATGATTATTTTTAAGGACACACACAACATAGTCTATCTAAGTGACATACCTCAACCTGCTGGGCGTAAGATGATGGTTTGCTTGTGCTTCTCACATTTGTGCCATCGTAGTTGTAGTCATAGTCGACCCAGCCCTGATTTTGATTGCGACTGCGATAGCCACGGAAGCCACCTGGAATGCAGACATTTTTATCAAGTCACCAACATGTATTTGTTATGGACCAATTCTGGCATGCAAGTTATTTAACTGAAATTACTGAATTCAAAATGAGTGCAGAATAGCTGCCCTATACATATAGAAACAAGAGCACAACATTTGTCTTATGAAGCATCAGGTAGATTGCATGCATTCAGACACCTTCCTATGGCACTCTTCCAGTCCTGCAGTATTACCATTTCTACACTGTATTAGAAAAAGGCCATAAATTTGTAAACACAAAGTGCCTTTATTATGATTCACAATTCTAAAACGCAGCGACTCATTGATGTAACCCTCGACGATGACATGGCTGCTTAGTCTTCACATTTCAAGCAGAGTTATAAGGACTCTAAATAACAGAGGTCGACATTACTGTATGTTACATCATGAACGATCCCGCAGATGCCAACAAAATATGTGGTTTATGATGTTATTAAAACTACAAAAATATGCTAGTGGTATACTGTACCCATCATATTGCATCTAATTTGCTCAACGTATGTCTTGCAATTTGAATGTTTTGTATATATTCAAATCATACATGCCAGCTACACCAGAGACAGGCGGGGCTAACTGCAAGTTTATGGAACTGCTCTATGATGCGTCTGATTCCCAGTCAACACCAAGTGGGATGAAGTACAACTCGGCGAACTTCCACACTTTGTGATGTGTTGTACACATACCAGCGGTAGTACATGCTACTGGCTGCTTGCACAAGAGGATAATTCAAGGTAATATGTTGGCTTGGTTAACCGTCAGTTGAAAAACAGTTTTAACAAGCTCCACCTCTTTGATCGAAATGGACTATTGTAAACACTGAATTGTTGAATTCAAAGTTGTTCCAACTTCAGTCAGCACGTTAGAATAAATAGTTTGGTTGGTTGGGTTTGCTCATCCATTTCCAGACGCTGCAGCCTTGATGGATTGTCTGTAGACAGCTCTTTCGTTTGTCAGTCTCCCTACTCGCCAGACGTCTGCTCCCATTCATTCCCCCATGTTCTTCTCCCACTGTCTCCTAGGTCTTCCTCTGCTTCTGCTGCCTTCCACTTTTCCTTCCATTATTAGTCTCCCTAGAGATGGATGCCATTTCACATGGCCAAAATAACTTAGTTTCTGTTTCTTTACAAAGTTCAATAAAAGTCACGTGTATAACACCAAGCTCATCTGCGATGGATTCGTTAGTTCTACGTTCAGTCCACGAAACTCGTAATATCTTTCTATACAACTTGTTTTCAAATGCATATATACGTGTACTAATGTTCTTATCAAGAGTCCAGGTTTCGCATCCATACGTAGCCGTTGGAAATATGCAGTCTCGGATAATTCGTAGTTTCATATCTTTATTTGTTACTTTCCACAGCTTCTTCATCTCTGTCAACTTTTTACTCGCCATTGCCAACCTCCGCTTGATCTCTTTTGTCCTATCTCCATCTGCTTCTGTCCACTCGTTCTATTTCCTCGCCATTTACTGTGACTTCTGATGGTTCTTGACATCGCTTTAACAGTAGTTATCAGTTTATCCAATCCTTGTTTTGTATCGGATATTAACGCTGTGTAATCGGCATATCTCAATTCATATATCTCCTGTCCATTCACTGTTAGTCCATTAAAATATTTGCTTCTCGTATCAGTCTCGACCTCTCTCATTATATTCTCTGTGTAAAGACTGAATAGGTGGAGGGACAACCCCTGTCTCACTCTCTTGCCGACTGGGAACCAATCTGTGGTACCACACAATCTCACTGCAGACTGCTGTCCAACATATAGATAGTTTACACTACACATAACATGAATTTGTATTAAAAACTATCAACAAAGGTTGTTTTCAAAGAGAAGACCGACCTCTGAAGCCCCGTCCCCCGCGTGCACCGCGATAGCCACCGGAGCCCCCCCTTCGCCTGTAGCCACCTCGCCCCCTGTGGCGATAGAAGCCACTAACACCGAATGTCTCTGCATTCAGCTTCTTCTCTTCACGCCAGTTCATCCGCGAGTTGCCACTGCAATAATGCAAGCAAACAAACATTTGCTAATTCATAATCCAGCTGCATCATTGTTTCAAATACATAGCAATATTTCAAACACTGCAGTTTTTCTATACTTGAACGCGGAAATTTACATTGCATAGACGTCTTTCTTTGCATATGATATAAAATTCTTCCTAACCCTTTCAGACTTTAATTTCCGTAATCAAAAGTTGAAAGGTAAGCCTATAAAAGTATACACATTTTTGAAAGTTGAATAAATAACCTATCCAACACGCCATAATTTATCAATAAAAACACACACAAACAGATGTATGATAGATGCCATACACAGCAAGAAGACAACTGTATGGAAGTGGAGCAATTACACTAGTTGCATCTATGTCACCAGTCTGCTACAGTTACCCAGACAGCAGTTGTCACGAAAATCAGCAAAAGCTGAACATGTCGCTAAAAAACGAGAAAAGCCATGGCATTTGTAGTTTTGTACACACATTAACAGCATTCGAAAACGCAGAACTCACATATCAAGTACACCGATGTTTTACTCTTAATTTAAGTCGCTTGTAGTTGCTAAAGCCTAGGTGTACCAAATGCTGTACCAAATGTGTTGTCACTTTTTGTCTGAAATGATGCACACTATATACTATTCTTTTTAGTGTTTTGGTGTTGCTCAGAAAACCGTGACAAATTTTGATGATTTTTAGTGAAAACCTGCATTTATGCTACCAAATAGGACTTGTTTATTGTTACAAAGCAATAGACAATTGATTGTGCGATCACACAGATCTCACCCTCTGGCCTGCTCTGTGGCGTCACAGCTGATGTTGTCAAAGAATGACTTGGCTTTATCGTAGCAGGTAGCCTCCTCCTCTTCCTCATCACCTGAAGCTTCCTTGTCACCGTTCACAACCTTTGTTGTATCACCTAAATCAAACAATGACATCAGTAGTAGCAAGAAGGGTCAGTCAATGCTTACGGTGTATGCTTACCCTAATCACCATCACATATGCCACGAGAAACTACAATACATGTAACTTCCTGTCATAGCTTATGGGCATAAAATCATGGCCAGCTACGAAGAAGAACAAACTGACCATGGACACAATTTCTGCCAAAACACACTATGTAAATCTATGTAGGTATGTATTTTAGGAAAATGGGTGTACTGGGTTCAAGTATCCTCTGTTAAGGGTAGCCACTACTCGAAAACGGCCATAGGCCATATCTCTGTTAGTACTGAACATATCTTAGCCAAATTTGGAGTACTAATTAGTTAAGGCCAGGCTAAACCCCAACATTTTTGTAAAACATGCGAATTGACATTTTCTCACCTGATTTACCTCACACTGTCATTCAATACAAACACACACACAATATCATATTTGAGTGAGGCATATAAATAGCAAAAAAAAATGCACTCTATTGATAGTCTGTCAAGTAATATTTGCCTAATTAAATATGCACAACTTAAAATCCAGATTTTTCACGATCTATTCAATCAATTTACATATGGTTTTAACTAAATTGACCAGAAACACCCTGTGGGCATCCTTAATAAAATTACCAATATATTATGAAAGCTTTGTTTTCATTGGTTGTTGCTTGTACAGCAAGATAGGCAGCATTTTTGAATGAGCCAATCATAGACGATATTACGAATGAGCTTTTTCTTTGGAAGGGAGAATGAAATATAGAAGAATTGGTGGTGTGGGAAGACTAACCCAAAAAGCAATCAAGTCAATCCAGGGGCACTATGGTGGTGCAATACGTGACCACCCGGGTGACGTTGTCGCAATGCGGAATGCAATTTGGGCAATTTGGCACCACAGAGGAAGAGACCACTCAAAGTGTGGAGTCAACTGTCCTGCTGTTGGCCCTGAAAAGGACCTGGAAACGGCCAACAAAAGTGCTCTGCCAAAACATGTACTACTGACAGCTATGAAACCTGTGTTTGAGAAACTAACTGAAGATGAACTGCTACAAAAGTGCTCTCACTGTGGCACTCAAAATGCCAATGAATCCCTCCACAACTTGTTCTGGACTAGGTGTCCAAAGACAGTGTTTGTGGGGAGAACCAGGCTTGAAATTAGTGTCTATGATGCTGTTACAGTATTTAATGAAGGTGAGGGTGCCAGGATGAAAATATTTCAACTTTTAGGATTGAAGTGTGGGCAAAACATGCTTGGAACGATGCAGACACTAGACACCAAGCGTGTGGTATCTGCCACCAGCCAGGCTACCAAGACTTCCAAGTTGCAAAGGAAGCAGAGGAAGATGTCAGACACAGGAGAAAGACTCTGTTTACCAGGCTGGAGGGTTTTAAGCAGCATTTAATGAATGCAACTTTTGTTTGCCTTTTTTCTCAAAAACATATTTTGCTGTGAAATGACATTATTGCAAGCAAGATTGCTCTGCTGTATGAACATTTACAAGCTTGCAATTTGGTAAACTTTTAGAGGAAGAACTAATTAAGAAAATGGACCATTATTGTTCAAAAATCTTGAATATTTTTGGTTTTACAGCTGATACCGTGAACAAATCAGTTCTCTGGGCTATGCTGATCCACGTGTTGGCTGGTAATTTGTTAATAAAAACTGTATTTTGTTGAATAAATCCTTCCTTTTGGTTCAGATTGGGTATATTATATCAACAGATGACATGCTAAAATTTCAGCCTGATATCTTGAGTTGTTTTAAAGATATCACGTTTTAACCTAGTTAATTTTTTTTACATGGTCGCCATCTTGAATCACATGAACTTGGTGCTAAAAATAGAACACAATATTGTTTTTTGGAAAAGTAAATACTGTATATTCGCACAAATGTGCTAAGTTATGTCACTCTGTCTGGCTAAGCCTGGCCTTAAATGGATAGTACATAATAAGTGGAATATGGGCTCATTTGCTTGTGCAGTGCCATGACAATCAACATTTCTAGTGTGATAGAGGGGCATGCATCCTTGAAAATTATTCTGAGCTAACAACTGTATGTGTGATCATGCAGTTGTCAAGAATCATTAGCTAGAATACTCCTTTGTGCAATTTTTGGGCAAGGATATCAGATATCCTTGCCCAAAAGGGAAATTAGCAACACGACAAACTATTAATGCTGTAATAACTGTCATTTGTCTTATGTGAAGTTCTCACATTTGTTTGTTCGCTAAAGCTGTATTTTGAAAGATTGTTATTGACGAACAAATTAACGCAGAAGTATCGCTGTGCAAAGAATCCGGCTTGGAAATTGCAATTGATACGCTGGATAAATGTTTTAATGCAGCTTAACTTTAGTATGGAAGATTAACATAATAGCATGCTAATATTGCATCGCAAACATTAGCTTTTCACTATGATAAACGCTCTGGACATGAATTCATCAACCGCATATGAAACGGTGAATCGCAATATTATTCGGTACGGTAAATGCATGTTTTAAATTTGTATTTTGAGATTGCCTGAAAGACGAAGTTAAGCAAATAATACTAAGCGTATTCATTGTGGCTTTCAATCTTTAACAAACAGTGTCACTGCGTTTGTCAACTCATTTGTGTTCGGCTACCAAGAACCTTGTTACTATTATATGTTTAGTTATTCCAACCAACAGAGACCAGCAATGTACTCACTTATGCTCAGTTTCTCCTTGAATTCCTTCTCAATCTGTTCCTTGTTGAATTTGGCATTCTCGCTCTCAAAATCAAAATCGTTTTCGAACTTGAGTGGGGTGTCCTTGCCTCCGCCTCTGGTGCTGGGCGCCCCCCTGCCACCACGGGAGGAGCCTCTACCGCCCCGCCCACCACGCACAGGGAAGCCTCCTGCTGGAACCGGCAAAATACATGTCATGCAGTGATAGCAACATCACCCACACTGCTGAATTGGTTAGGCTCAATAAAGGCTATTTATAACAAAGCTTATTCTTGTACTACATGGACATCTGTGGATATGGAAAGGAGCAAAATGAAGATGGAGTGAGTGTGAAGGGCAATCTCAAAAGGGCACAGGTAAGAGAACGGCAGTCATTTGGACGGATCGAGTTTGTTTTAACAGGTGAAAATTTGAGCATCAAATGTCTATATTACTGACTCTCTCGCTTATTTATATATTGTGCTTTTTTTGGATTGTTGTGTACATATGTTTGTCCCCGCAAGGGACCAAGGGAAAGAAGAGGATGACAAAGGACTTTCAAATATAATAATAATAATTGTTCATAGGTAGTTTACATCGGCTTATTGCATATGAGAGTAAAATGCCACTACCTGACTGAGACGCCATATAATTCTGCTGTTGTTGTTGCTGCTGGTCGCGTGGCACCATTGCCCCTCTGTTGCCACCCCGACCACCTAGGAAACACGACATTGTACATGTTGGTTGCCGTCACAGCAAATAAGTGAGTCATTGTCTGCATAGCTAATCACCTTGAGAGGACTGGAGACTGTATCAGAATTTATCACATCCAGGGTTGCCTACCTAACAAAAACAATTTCCGTAATGACCCCCAAATGAAAACCGTACCTGAACTTTTGCGCTCAATTTTACTATTATAGTATGTGCCCACAATAAATCAGAATGCTGGTGTTGCTGATGTTGAAATTGGTGGAAGTAAAAACTGTGCAGGCTGATGGCACTATGTCACGACACTACACTAGTCTGCAATTGTGTTGAATCCGGACCCTTTTGAAGAATTAAAAACCGTCCTATTCACTAGTCGGCACTTGGTTTGCGCTAGTCTGCGCCACGGCAGCCGAGCGTTACCACACATTAAATCATGAATTAGAATACCTAAAAATTAAGTAACTTCAACTCTATTGATTTCTTGCTCGTTTATCTTTAGCAGAATACTTGAATTAAATATGTGATTTCCAAATATCATGTAATTTGTCTTTGTACCTTTTAGTGATAACCTATTTACAGCAAACCATACATGAAGCTTGTCTAATTCAGCATTTGTCTTCCGAATAAGTTTATCTAGATCACAAGCACAACAAAATAAGTTAGTGTCATCAGCAAATAGAATATACTTAAATACTTCCGAGACATTACAAATGTTGTTTATATATATAATAAATAGCTTTGGTCCTAAACTAGAGCACTGTGGAACACCACAACCTACATCAAGTACCTCAAGAGTCACAATTATTATACTGAACAAATTGCTTTCTATTTTCCAGATACCGCACAATCAATTGTATACCATAATAATGTCGTTTTTTGGCAAGTATATCATGATCAACGGTGTCGAATGCTTTTTTTAGATCAACAAATATGCCAATAGCATATTTTTTTATGATCAAGTGCCCTGGTAATTTCTTCAACCAATTCCAGAAGAGCAAGAGAAGTTGACAAGTTAGATCTAAAGCCATATTGGCCTGGACAAAGTACATCATACTTGTTTATCAATTTGTTCAGCCTATCACTGTATAGTTTCTCTAGTATTTTTTAAAATTCTGGTAATAATGAGACAGGTCTGTAGTTTGTAAACACACCCTTTTCTCCAGATTTAAAAACTGGAACAACATTGGAATTTTCATTTTGCTCGGAAATACACCTGACTGAAAGGATACATTGCATATATGACTAAATGGTTTTACAATATTTTCTTAATCATACTAATGTTAATAGCATTACAATCTGTTGACATTTTTTTTTTGAAATGTTGAGTAATTCTATTAATTTCTTGATAATTAACTGGACTTGTTACTTTCTAGTCTTTTCCCCAAGTAATACCTTAGGACTGTTTTGATCGCAGGATCCTCTCGGTTCCTCAATGATCAGATCTTCTTCTTCGGGGTCTAATATTAAAAGTTTATGTTTTCCGGTTCAAGCGTTTAATGTTAATGAGGCTTCATAGTCTTATAGTATCTCCTGGGTTGACCAGAATTTATCAAGGCAGTTTTTAAATGAATTTATTGATTTAGCTGGTGTTACTGAATCAGGTAAACTGCTCCATGGTTCAACCACTCTAAGCGGGAATGCATTTTTTATTATGTTTAGTTTTGCTCTTTGGTTGAATTTTTTTCTCAATGTTTGTTAAACATATTAGTAAACATATTTAAGAATATGTCATAGGCATAATTAACATCATTTGTGTTTAGAACAGTGTCCAAGGATTGTAAACTTAATTAATTTGAAAATGAAACCAATGTGTCTCCAGTTATCATTCTATTATAATGAACATCTTTTTTACCCAGGGGAAAGAAAAGCATTGTAAATACATTTCTGTATTCTGATAGGTCACCACATTCAAAATGACATGTGCGATGACAATTGTTTTAAAACTGAATGGCAGACAACTGTAACAACAGAAAACACAATCCAACAAAGTATGAAATAACTACGATGACACATTTGCTACCTACATTCCGGGGCAATTGTACTAGATGGTGGCACAAGCACAATTAATCGGTTTGATATCCTTCATCAAGAATTTGCTAACCACTACTAACCCCTAGGTTGCCGAGTTCTGTTTGTGTCTGACTTGACTTGGTTGGCGTGCGTGTCGTGGATGTTATGCTGAGATCTTTGTTGCTGTGGCTGCATGGTGTGACTGCCACCACGACTGTCCTCCTTCTGGGTCACCTGCACACCTTGGTCCATGGTCGGCGACTTGCGACTCGTCTGAACGATGCTGTTTCTCTGGCCAACCGGAGCTGTACACAACACACGCAGAAAAGACAAAAATTTCATTTTGATGTATCCAAAAGATTCTTTTTACCTGGTAGAGGCTTTCGTCTGACATATCACATATTTCTTCAGTAGCAATGACTCTGTATGACATCACACTCAGAAGTCTCATGCAGCACAGATTTCAATAGACTGTTTATGCAAGATAACTGTATCCAATTCAGTTGTACAACGCAACGCTATGTTACACAAGCCAAGAAATTGGGCCCTGGTTTCTCATGCCAATTTCCACCTGAGTTTTTTTTTTAAGTTGTGCAGAGTCCAGAACCTATCGGAAGCAGCTTGGTTTCCGATTAGAGACGACCTCAAAATTGGCGTTATTCCATAAGCGATGGAAGTATTGTGAAGTTTTTTCATTCTATCTTATCAAACCAATACAACTTTGATTGAAACAAACCAACCCAACTATGATGCACTACCATTTGATTAATCAAGACAATTAGTTACTTAACTCCGCACAATTCAAGAATACAGATGGGCATCGAAATGGTATAGATCTATGACAACTCTTGCAATCCACAACGTGCATGTTAGTACAGGTTGTAATTGAGACTTACGAACCTGGTGGCGCGTTCGAGCTGAAGCCCTTCTGTTGCTGCTGCGGCTGGGGTGGAGGGTGCTGCTGGCCTGCACCAATAGGAGGGGGTTGTCCATACTGGGCAGCATAATTTGAATAGCCCGGGAATGACTGGTAGGGTGCATTGAACGTGCTAGCCTGTGACGGTGCAGTTGGGGGTGGGACACTATTCACCGGCTGGGAAGACTGAAACACACACACAACATCATATGTTTACTACGTAACAAACTGGTGTAGATGGTAGACAAATCTGGGATATGTAGACACATTGGTAGCTTTGTAGTGCAATTTCTCATTGAAATTATGTTTTGTTAATTTGCCTTGACTTCCTCTTAGTGTACACCGGTTCATTAATGCTGAATTGTTGTACAAGAGCCACAACCAGGCAATGTATAAATAAGTAGATATAACAAGAAATTAAAGGTATTTGACATTTTGTTACGACAAAAATCCACATTATTTTGTTTTAATCCTAGGTCATATCTTTATATTGCATTGATAATTATGTCTTCTGCTGTTTTAAAGTTCCTTTGGTTCTACATGTGCAGTAGGGATTCCCATTACACATTAGTTACAGCCCACTGTTTGACAGAGCTTAAAACCTACAGGCATTTGTCCAGTCAACCCTCTCGTGGTCAGAACGCCCGAATCAACCCGATTCCCACTCATGGCCAGAACGCCTGAATATGCCCAAATACAGGGGCACATTTAAACTGGTACCGCGAAACAGTGTCATCCAATAACAGCAATTTATTTCAGCAGTTAGCATATAATAATATTGAAGTTTCACTGGGAAGAGTCAAAAGTTAGAAATGATGGTGATTTCCGTGGCTAAATAGCGCCAACCACCACGCGGTTTTGTAGTCGAATGCAGCAACACACAATTTCCGGTCCCTCTTTTACGCCACGCAGTGAATATTTTAATGATGATTTTCAGCCAATGAGATTAAAGTTTAACATTTGCTGCGAGCATAAACATGGAAGCACCCAGGAATTATTCCAAAACATGCGTCCGCAGGCGATTTCTACGATTAAATGCTAACTTTTGAACGGTCTATTTTGTTGTAAAGAAGTATTAATGTGCCGCGCAACGAAGCGGGTGGTGTTTTTTAGCTTTGATGTAATTCTCGACATTGTCATTATGTTGAACTCCAGTAATTCAGACTTTGATGGGATTTTCGAATCGGGTTTACAACGAACGTTGCCATCGAAGGGGTATGTTTTGCACGGTTACGCATTTTAAATATAACACCGACTTAATAGTTCAGACGGGATGATTTTTTTTATAAAATCTTGAAAATACATGCACTCTGAAAAACTTAAATTATTTCAGTTTTATTTACCATAGACATTTAATTAGTTTTCCATTCTGTAGCATAGTAATTTATGAACATTTCATACGCAGCATGTAACTATTAATGGAAAATATTTATAAAAAAATTAATTGTTGAAAATTATTTTTTTAAGTATTTTATTTTTGTCAAACTTTAGCAATTCATATTTGGGTAATAAATTGACATATATGTCACATACTTGGCCAGTTACACCAGGAATTAGTTCTTCAGACGTAGTGAAAATGTTACTTCAATCAGGTCAAAAATTATTTCTTTATTTGCATTCATGCAACCCGAGTATATCACATGATTCACTCACAGCACAATCTCGTGATTTAATAGGATTCAATAACAGGCACATATTTGCATTAATCTGACCTTGAGAGGGTTAAACAGGGGTCTAGTGGGTTAATGCCGTCTGTTGACACAATCCTCTGCCAGTGACCAATTACAGATTAGTCAGTTTCCATCAAACAATAGCAGACAGAGAATCTTAGCTCCACAGTGGGGTTTCTTGCGTACAGTGACACTAACTACCCTAAGAGACGTCTATGCAAAATTTGAGAAAAAGTTATTGAACAGTTTTTGAAATAACAGAAAAGACAACCACTGTTCCATGCAAGACACAGAGCCCTTAGAACCCTTTAGAACAATTCAGTCAAATACAGATTTCTCGTGCATAGTGGCAGTGCCAAGATATCTACACAAAATTAGAGAAAAAGTTGCCGAACATAACATTCAAATTGCAAACAATATTTCACACTTACCAAATGCAATTTCGTGAGTAAGATATCCTCAATATATCTATTCTAGTATTAAAAACATTTAATTATATTAAAATAATTACATTATATTATATATAAAATTATAACCTAGAAAATAAGCATGGCAGCATACCTTTACAATGGCTGGATCTTGTGGCAGAGATGAATGTGGCATAGGCACCTGCTGCTTGGGTGGCTCACACACATGTAAGTCTTTTATGTCACTGCCACGAAAGATAATGTACTCATACACCTCATCTCTGGGCGGCACTGGCTTGTCAGTCGGCCGATCTTCAGTTCCAAACGACCTAACTGCAACATAGAAATATTATCAATGAAAAACATGAAGTTTGTTTAGGTTGGCAGCTCTGTTACCAAAAGCAGAAGAGCTAATCCAGCAAACGTTTGCACTTTTCATAACTTTAGAACCCAATTGCTCCATATGGATCTGAACTCAGAAGAAGACCTACACCCACACTTATGGATTTATCTGATATAAAACAGTTCATTCTCTGTTTGTTTGTGCCGCCACATCTCCTGTCAGTTCTGCATGTGTTGGGCTGAAATTGTGCACGTAATCTAGCAGGCTCATCCAGATGGTTCGTAGATTTAGACATTTTTGAAATTCGTCCGGTGTGGTGGAGAACTTGCAGGGGCTCAATATTTCAAAAGGCTGTACGTGGAATTCCAGCTGCGGAATTTCATGTTTTTGTCTATATCATTGTAAAGATAATTATGCCATATACAAATATGTCACTGGATGTATGCAGAAATTTTGAATAGTTTTTAAAGTTATTGCCGTTAAAAAATCATCAGTGCTTAACCCTACAGGTGGCCACTGGGCTGAATTCGGCCCATATGATCAGTGCAAAACTGCTCCCGGCCGATTTTCGGCCCGATTCAATATCTCTTTAAAAAAAAAAAATTTCTCCGTCACTAGCAACTGACAGGGGAATGTGGGGTATCATTGGAAAGCTTAATTATTATTCTTCCTGTGGCATTTTTATCAATGAGTTGTATCGCGTCATGATTCAGTAATAGCAAATCACAACCAAGCTTTAAAATGTCGTAGTAGTAGATGCCAAAATATGGCCGATTTTACTACGCTCTGCGTCAGGAAGTTACATTCCCATTCATATGGTCTAAACAGGGAAATGGAGGTACCGATGGAAAGCCCAACGATTGGTCTATCCAAATAAATTTATGTCAGCGGTCAACCAATCAGCGCATGGCTCTAAAACATCTTCTTGTTGACGCTGGTTTCATTCCATCACGACGAGTCCGGTATTTTTTGTCTCACTTCAATTATATAAGTTGAATTATTTCAAATGTCCGCAGCAATATATCAGCAAAATACATGACAGTATTTGTGGATCAAGTTATTATACTAGTTCAGTTACACAGACTTTGGGGGCTGTTTTGAAGTGGATATTATGCAAGTTGCTACTCGGTCCGCCAGCGAAGGATACGATGCATTCAGAATTCAAATACAACCTATAACCTGATGACATATATATGTGTGTAATTAGGAACTGTAGGTATTACTTATTTTATTGATATGTAAGGAAATTGATAATAGATACATCATGTTATCGGACAGGTGCGCCATATTGGTTGTATTTGAACGTTCTACGAAAGAAACAATCAAATTAAAAGTTCTGAATATATTTGAGTCTAGTTTTCATTATCACGCAGCTGAAATGTACAGCTACATTTGTCACAATGCATGCATGAACATACAACGCACTGGGAAAACTTGGGTTTCTACTTTACCCTCGTTCTGACGTTCATGAAGAATAGTCTAAATTTTTCTAATGGGACATTGACACATACAACCACTTGGAAATTAGCTAGTAGGGTGGGGAAAAAAATGTTTGCATTCATTTTATATCAACTTTAAACAGTTATATCTTCATGATTATTTGATGTTATGCAAATATCATCACTGCATAATAATAAAGGGTCTTTTTGCCAACAAAATGATAGCTCAATCTTATTTTTGCAATACGTATTAGCGAAGTTGTGATTTTTTTAAAGCAACCCCACAAAAAAAGGTCCAAATTGTGTACACCGTGGAAGTTTACCAAATATGGTCATTATACTTAACGATGTTTCTAAATGTTATTTATCCAAACAAATATAATGTACTGGATATATAATTTATTACTTGTAAATATATTGTACGGTAATATATTGTAATTATATATGTGAAAACAGATTGAGATCTGTCTGGATAAATACAATTTAGAAACATCGTTATGTATAATGACCATATTTTCATTTTTGTGACGAATAAATAATTACTACAAAATATTTACAAACAGTGCATTATAGTATAAAATGATTTTGTTTATATTACTTCGTGAAAACAAACAAAAAAGTGTAAAGAAAATCAAAAGTTTGCATGCTGTCAGGATTGAACCGGCGTCGCCCGATTGTAAAATAAACGACAAGTATTCAACGCGCCTATCCACTGAGCTAGCGATGAGCTCTATGATGACTAGTGTTTGTATTACGTCGGAATATTGCACAATAACTCGTTCTGACCCAAAAGCTATACTTGTAAACATGCTCTGAATGCATGGAAAGGGGCGGCCTGATGCGAGTGTGTGTCATAAGTGACGTCACATCTCGGCATCCCGAAAAGCGCGCCAAAAATATGCATATTCGAAAATGTCCGTATGCACACCATAAAATGTGGAATTTCTAATTCATTGAATTTTTTTGGTTTTGGTGGACATGGAAATAGATAGCAGGATGTAATATAACATGAATTCGAGCAATAGATGTTTTTATTCCCTTTAACATGCACCAGACTGGGTCAAAACCATTAGTTACGCTGTCATCAACACCACCTACACTCTAGCCTACTCAACTCTACTATGATCAATGATAGACGGGGGGGGGGGGTAAAACCATGACACTACACTGTCATCGACATCGCCTAGACTCTAGTGACTGTATGATAGGCTGTAAATGATACACTAAACTCCTCAATAAATACACTAACTTAGTCTTAGTACAGTCAGTTAGCCTAACACTACAAGTACAACACTCACTACATTTTTGCATTACACATTTCTTTTGGGTTGGCGGTGGCGTCGTTTAGCTGTCAGCCATCATTTCGTGCCGCGTGACTTCGTTTTGTTGGATCGCGGAAATGCGAATTTTTCATAACGCTGTTTCCTATTGGTTACATTACGACCACACTCAGCGAAGGAAAAACCATGTCACAACATGCTGCATACATATGCTGCCACCTGTTGAATATAGTGGAACCTAAATTTGAGTGACTTTTACGTTTTTTTCCGAAGCTTCAATTCCCCCTGACAACCACTCGGACAAGTTAAGATTTTGGCGGACAAGTAGATTTCAAAACTTACTTGTCCGGTGGACAAGTAAATATTCTGACTTATTTCGATCGCTGACTATGATATCCAAACATGGCAACAGGCAGCACCTTTTCAGTCGGAAACACTCTCTTCAGCAAACAATAATTGTAGGCTATCAGTTCAGGCCATAAACCTGTTTGTTTAATTGAGCCACCAGGATGTCCATAAAGAGCCAATTAGCAGTTAATCCACCAGTTAGACAGGAAATGCCTTTGATGTAGTCTGGAGACCATACCACTTGATAGTGGCTGACAGTGCTAACTGCCAAGAACAAGAAATACCAGTCTTCCTCTGTAGAAGGTGGCTCAAGTCAGACTGCCTCCTACACTAGTATAATCCTGTGCCAGCAGCCTGGCTAAAAAGTCCAAAGGGGATGCTGAGCCTGTCATGTGGACATGTGCTAACCCTCTCAACAATTAGTAGTCTACGATCAGAAAATATAAACTGCAAACTTATAATATCAGCAGATTGCCGATTGTAAAGGTGAACGAATACCTCAGTCAGCCATGTACAGATCGTCAGTGACCCATTGCAGTTTTCCAACTCTGGCTCAGTTGGTCCCTCACCATCTCAGCATTCCGGCCTCATCAGCCCCAGTTGAAAGGGTATTTAGTATAGCCGAGAAAGTATTCTGCCCTGAACAGTGCAGCCTGATAGACTCAACCTGTGAACAACTCATGTTCATTCGGTGCAATGGCAAAAATAAGATCATATATGATGCCACTGAATTGAATTTCATTGTTGATGAAATAGAGGTTTTTCTTAGTTTTCCTCATAAAAATGTATCAACTGCCATTGCATAATCACTTGTGCTGAGTTATATAAATTAGATTAATTAAATAATTTTAAAATACGTTATTATTTAATATTTATTTTAATGTACTCGTGAAAATGTACTTGTACTCAGCTTTTAGCAATGTACTCATACTCATCCAAGTAGGTATTGATAATGTTATAAATGAATACTTAAAAAACAAGGCCAGGCTGTGTCAGCCTTCTTCTCGTGATGTAGAGGTACAGCTAGGCGAAAACTTGTCTCCTTTGTTATTTGCTATTTACCTGAATTTTGAACACTGTTAGTCATAATTATAAGGGACTTGACATGGCAGCTGGTGAAATTTACATGATGATGATGATGTAGACATTTTGTATGTTCTACTATATGCTGATGACACTAGAACGATTCAATCAAATACAGATTTCTTGTGTATAGCGGAACTATGTCAACTCTTCTAATGGTTGACATTTGGTTGTTTCAGATGTCAACTATATTGTGAATCTGTAATTATTAGTCTATGTTGATACAATTGATTTACATAGTACCATGTCTACACAAGGCATGGCAAGTGTAAACAGTAGAATGCATTTGATATCAATAAAGTGTAGGATATTTCACTCTAAGAGTTGTCCAGAATTTTAATTTTCTATGTTTGTCACCTACATTTTTAACCCTCTTGTGGTCAGAACGCCCGAATCAACCCGACTCCCACTCTTGGCCAGAACGCCTGAATACACACGAATACAGGGGCACATTTAAACTGGTACCCCGAAAAAGTGTCATCCAATAGCGGCAATTTATTTCGGTCGTTAGCATACAATAATATTACAGTTTCATTGGGAAGCGTCAAAAGTGAGAAATGATGGCGATTTCCGTGGCTAAATAGCGCCAACCACCACGCGGTTTTGTTGTCGAATGCAGCGACACACAATTTCCGGTCCCTCTTTTACACGATGCAGTGAATAATTTAATGGTGATTTTCAGCCAATGGGATTAAAGTTTAACACTTGCTGCGGGCATAAACATGAAAGCATCCATGAATTATTCCAAAACATGCGTCCGCAGGCGATTTCTACGATTAAATGCTAACTTTTGAACAGTTTATTTTGTTGTAAAGAAGTATCAATGCGCCGCACAACGAAGCGGGTGGTGTTTTTTTTAGCTTTGATGTAATTATCGACATTGTCATTATGTCGAACTCCAGTAATTCGGACTTTGATGGGATTTTTCGAATTGGGTCTACAACGAACGCTGCCATCGAAGGGGAATGTTTTGTACTATGATTACGCATTTTAAATATAACACCGACTTAATAGTTCAGACGGGATGACGGTTATGATCACAAAGAATGCCATTTTGTATAAAACACTTGAAAATACATGCAATCTGAAAAACTGAAATTATTTATGTTTTATTTACCATAGACATTTAATTAGTTTTCCATTCTGTAGCATAGTAATTTATTAACATTTCATACGCAGCATGTAACCGCTAATTGTTAATGAAAAATAATTATAAAAAAAGAATTGTTGAAAATTATTTAAGTATTTTATTTTTGCCAAACTTTAGCAATTTATATTTGGGTAATAACGACGTATTTGTATTAATCTGGCCTTGAGAGGGTTAATCAATAGACACCATAGTCACACCATTTTATAATAATTAAATGAACATCAAAATAAACACAACTTACAATTATAGAAAATCAATAGTTTTGAAGATACAGTTTAAAAGCTGCAGGCAAATGAGGGGTCAAATGTGTGTGCTCTGTCTGTGACCAATTAAAGATTAGTCAAGGCCTCAATGGAACAATGCAGAGTGAGGCAGGGGCACAGTTTCTGGCACAATACACAACATCTACTGTTGGGGGTGGTCTCAAGGGCCCTACTCAAAACCACATCACTAGATAATGTAAAACCTTTGCACTTTAGGGTCCCCTGAGGTGCCCTTAGAATTATTCAATCAAATACAGATTTCTTGTGTACAGTGACACTACCCTAAGCAGCGTTCGCGTTAGGGCTTCGCCATGCACTAATTTTTGTATGGTTTGGCGAAAAGAAAAATGCACGTCGTCGCCAAATTTGCGAAGAAAACACGAACTACTGATGCAAAATTATGGTTTTATATCTTTATTTGATTAAATGTCACAGATTTAAAATTGTTCTTCAATTTCTTGCATTCGCCTGATCGTTCAGTTGTGAAGGACGCTTTTATGACAATTTATGTTAACTGAACTGTTATTGGTCAATAGCCGAGGGGTTCTAGCCAATGAGAATCCTTATCACAAATTTGGCCGCGCACAACCAAACTTCCTAAGGCTAGCATAGCGTCTGCACAAGACAACGATTGTAAGTTTGTATTTAATTTAAAGAAAACCCTTAAATGACAGGCAAATTATTGTTAAAAGATAACATGGATATCCCTTACACCATTTAACACGAATCTGTCATGTGACATGTCACAGTCAAGCTGGCCGGAGTCGAAATACATGTACGGTCGGAAGAAAATCAGAAACACGCTGTACTTTAAGTTTAGCAGTTTAGACCCGCACCTCCAAAAAGCCATGAAAACGGTCACCAAACTTCACATCATATATCTACTATACCTATTCTACACATGTACACTCATCACGTAATTAAACAAATAAATGGACTGTCTTATCGATCAAAATATACAAGAAATTCACTCGCTTTACGTGTACACGTTAGTTCCACTGGAAAATCCGATAGGTGGCGCAACTTTATCGGTAATTTCAGTGGGATAGATCACAATTCATATTTTAAAAAATTGGCTAAAGAATATTTTATTTGGCTAAAACAAAATGACTCCTTTTAGCCAAATTTGCCCAAGAGAATGTAGGTCTACCGCTAACCCAGCTAAGATACATATACGCAAAATTAGAAGAAAAGTTTTTGAAAAAATAGGCAAAATGTGACAAGTTCAGTATGGTCAACATATTTCATTGCAACAACATACTGAAAAGTATCATGTAGATAATTCAATGCTCTTCAAAATAACATACTTGTAATTATAGAAAATGATAAAACTACCATGCATCTTTTTTTTTGGAATCTAGGTCAAGCTTCCGAGTGCTAATGGGTTAACAGGGGTCTAGTGCATTCTGTGTGTTGACACAACAACAACCATACATAATAAATTTAGATAATACAATTCCCGTCACACAATAACATAAATGCCTGGTTGTTTCTCATGCAATCATGTTAAGAATTATGAATGTTCAAATCACTGATGTCGTTTCATTTTAGGTAGTGCTATATATGACGCCATCAAACGGAATTTGTTAGAACTACAAAATGCGGGCTATATCGCTTTGAGCCAGCGTAATCTAGGATGTTGTTATTCGTTTGAGTGTTCGAAACCGGAATATGTACACTTATGCGTGTTATAACGATGTGATAATTACATTTAATGAGCAACATGTCTTCAATGCGCTCAGCGGACAGCCAGACAACGATCACAAAACGGTTTATGTTAGCGCCTTTTGCCCGCGTCCATGTTTACGTCAGTTGATACCAAGGTCAAGGAGCCTATATTTAGATAGGAGGCGTCACTGAGCGAAATCAGTCTACAATTGGAGTTTTTGTCCGTTATTTGGGAGGCTATCACGTGCGTCAATACACATTTTCTGGCTTGGCGTGCCTTCAGAATGGCGGACTAACCGCTCCACTTACATACTGTGAACAACGGAAATAACGCATGCTGAACCGTCTTGTATTGATATATGGTATTTGCCTTTGGTTGACACGACTTATGAGGTAGCACCAGCACTATCACACCCGTAACGATCTGCCATGCACGTTTTAAAAATCGTCATTCACCAAAATAAACGAACACCATTGCATAGTAATTATGATTGTTTCAAAATATCGCCAATAAAGTCAGTATCGTTTACGGTGTTGGTGATTCTACTCTTTTAGCATTTACCGAGTTTCCGTTCAAAAACACAAATCCTGTGTCGAAATGTCGATTACGCGGAATTCCATTCGTTTTCCAAGAACGCGTCGAGTGCTTATTGTATCTCCCTGCCCTGACGTTGACCTCACAAAGGATTATTTAGTCTACATAGACAAGTGTCGGGTGCCTTTCAAGGAGCCACCCCAAGCGGGTAGGTAACAGTTGCCCTAGCAAGTTGCCGTTAATGGGTAGGAGACAATTATGTAGCATGTCATAGCTTAATTGGTTTCTGGCGTGGTGATCCGAGTGGGCGATTTTCAAAACCAGTCTCTGTAGATTTTGTAACTGGCTTCGTGGCAGTTTCAATGACGTCGTAAAAATGGCATGGACGGGCTGACCCGTCCACAATCAATTTCAAACCGTCCAAAATGTTGTTTTAATTTTCCACCGAACGGGTCTCTGTGTGAGGCCCTGCTCGCGTTACACATCGTCATTCACGTTATAGATATTAAGCTCAGATTGCATAAATTTTATAAGGCCTAGCTGTGAATTTTTTGTTTTACACAAAACGTTGCTAGTAGGAGAAACAACAGTTTCTGTGATTACACTTTGTTTTCAAACTTTTGATAAAATTAAAAAAGAAAAGCCTGACCATTCCAAATGCTCGTATTCATAATTACCAAGTAGCATTTGTGTGTAACTTTCATTCGTTATTACACCCAACATGTGTACAGTCAATATCATACAAGTAATAGTCAATATGAGAAGATTTATTATTTAGTGCCATGTCCAAAGTTACAACTTTAACTTACATGGAATTACCCGGTCAGTTGCACTTGCAGATACAACAGTTATACTTATATACGTCGCTGTCATCTCCAGTCCTATCCTAATTCCCGCGGTATCATTGGTGATACTTATAATTTGCAAGTTGGAAGCTACACAGTGAAGCTAGAAATCTTGCGAAAATGATACGCGAGTAGTAATATTTTTCTGTGCAAGTGACACACTGACACTGTCTTCGACTCGAGTGACAGCAACGTTTTTTTGAAGCGTCGCTATTTACAAGTTTAGCAGCAGTATATCCCTTCTGTTTTTATCCCACGCAACTCGACAGTTTAAGAATAATGTACCTTTATGCATAACTAATCAAAATTACAAAAGCATTGTAGGGTGTCGGCTGAGAGGTGAAATTTTGCCGAAGTAAACAAAGGTTACCATACCTTTAGCCAAGGCCACCGTCGACTCATTTGGATCGATAGTGTACAAAATCCCTTCATACCGAATTTCAGCTTTCGATATAAGGCTAATTTTACTGCCCAAATATGGGATGCCTCCACTCATGGTTAAGAGTTAGGCTCCAATGTCCCAAAAGGGAGGATGGATGCGGATGTTTCCAAAAGTTTCTCGTTGCTCTATGAAAAGCTAAACCACAAATGGCGCCGAGATGTTCACGGATTCGCAGTAGGCTTCGCGGGTGACAAAAGTGACGCTAGATGGCGAAACGCATTAAAACTTCCCAGCAAGCTCTTCGCACAACGCATGCGCTATTCAGTTCGCAAATTTGCGAGCTGGGAAAATGGCGGCTGCGAATCCGTTGGAAGAAATTCTGAATAGTGAAGTCGACGAGAGTGCAATAAGTGCTTTAGTTGGATCACTGGAGAGTCAGTTGGCCTCACCAACGCCTAAAGCTGTGACACAACAACATTTAACAACTTCTCTTCACAGTAATCACAATTGCGGTGAGCAAGCTGGAGCTCCCCTTTCCAACGCGCAGGAAAACCGAATATCGACAGTGGTGGTCGGACTAAATACAACGACTTTGGATCACAAAACGGTGCTATCCTCAACTAGTAATGCGTCCATGCCTCCACAAAGTACGAACGGTAGTGATGAGTTAGTAGGACATCCTGCTCAATTATTAGGCATCAATTCCATAGTAACGCCAGGCTCCGCAGCAGCATTGAGCAGATTGGCGAATGTCAACACGCGTGGTATAACTATAAGTACTATAACGCCAGGCCTCTTGTCACAAGTCCCCTTAGCGGCGCCACATTTAAACGTTCATCGGGGTGCTGTATGTGACACTGGACCAATCAGTGTATCTGGTGGTATTCCAAAGCTTGCTGTGGTTACAATAGGATCCACAAATACCGGAACGGTAACGTTTCATCCACCAAACAGTAGCCATGTGACTCACCATATACATGCATCTAGCCCTGATGACCATCGTACAAATATTGTGTCACATACCACCAACATGACCTCTACACCCAATCATTCATCAGGTGTGATGAACAGTATACCAGGTAATGCGATGTTCAATCTAGCTAATGTTGCTGCCGAACAAAAGCCATTAATGTTACCAATGTTGACAGCGAATGACGGCAAACAACAAGCAGCAGCATGTCGAATGACCATTCGTGAACAAATAGAAAAACAGCCGCAAGATACGAATAAACGACAGCATGTTGTTGTCAACTTACTAAACGCAAGTAATGCACACAAAATTCCTCAAGCTTCACAAAAACCTGACATGCTGATGACACCGGCTCAACCAAGATTTGTGTCGCAAACTATGCCAGCTGTGCAACAGATGCATATGGCAGCATCACTGCCAACAGCAACGACTGTTTCAACAAGTGTAATTACAATAACCAGACCTGTGTCAACTCCACAAACAGTGACTGTTGTACGACATCCTTCATCATCCCCCAGTGCACCCCATCAGCAACACATACAGATTGTAAATATGAACAACACAAATACTCCTCGTATGGCTGTATCCAGTCAAAAGACGCTTGCACCACGTTATCCAACTACATCGATACGCATTGCAACGCCAACACCGCCAGCACCTATGCCCATGCGGGCACTGGGCAATGTTGTGATTAAAGGTGCTCCACAGGTAAGTACCATAATTTCAGTAACATGATGATAATTCAATTTTGTATGGGAAGGTATGCAAGTATAATTTACTGATCAATGCAAATTTGACACTCAATTTGTATTTCAAGCATCCATGGATGTTCTTGATCAATCTTGTTTAAACCATATAGGCATACAATTTATTTTTGACATATATGTCACATATATATCCAATACGTGGTGTTATCTTGTATCTAGTGTCTTGTCACCATGTCATGCTAACTTCCCCAGAACATGGGATGTATGACGTCATCATACATGCGAGATAGTATGTAATGTTCCTAGTCTCAATTGATTGGTGGTTTAGTATTTCTTATCATATATGTACATCATACGTCACAGTTACTTACGATGTTGTGTGACATGCTGACTGATGAAAGACTGTATAGGGTAAAATCACATATTGGATATGTCAAAGAGAAATTGTTTGTATAAAAATGAGCTATCCCAAAGAATGTTACAAGAGAAACTTGTTTCAACCAGCCTTGGCTAAGCTGGCTGGCAGCTGTGGTGCTAGAAGTACCCTGTACCAGTACTACAAACTGGGCAATTCCATCGTTGCGTGTATGACATTCAGACAACATTTTTAATCTTTGAACTTCTACAGATCTATGTATAGAAGCAGCGTTGTTTACATCCGCTTAGCGTATATAGTGCCATAAGTCATATGGACAAAAATATATGTGCGGATTGCAGACATCGTCAAGCATTATCCCGTTGCAGTTGCGTTACCTCTGTATCGATTATTATATTTCGGCAAGTTACCAAACACCAGCAATGATATCTGAATTAGTTTTTTGCAAGTCAGCCAGTTCTAAGTACTACGCAGGGTAGATAAAACCATTGTGCATCCTGTGGCGAACAGGCTAAAATTAAACAAAATAATCATTTATTGACCTTTGGTGAACCAAATATGGCTCGGAATGGAAAGCCTATAGAAGATTCGTGGTTAGCATATAAAAGTATATTAAAGATGCCGAATTACACGACAGTCGGAGCATTTCACTGAAAAACATAATTTTTCAATTTTTTCTTCTAAAAATGTTTTCAATAGCTAAAACTGGCTTCAGAAAGGTCACATGACTTGGTTCCAATAAAATTATGAACCGTTATGGCACATAGATTGTCAAGAAAAAAAATTGGTGCTTTTGTCCAGCATGTCCTGATAATGTGTAATAATAATATGTTGATTGATAAACCAGTTACAGATTAAAAAACAAACGTTATTTTGGGGAATTTTTTGTATTGTGTTACATGTGTGACATGAACTAATGAAGAGTTAAATTTGTTAATGATATATATTGTTGTTAAAAATTATATATATATATATATATATAATTTTTAACAACAATATTGTTGTGGGTTAAATTTAATTTCATTGTAAACTAGTGAGTATACCTGATTAACTTTAAAAAACAATTTAATGTGGTGTTATTTGAATTTTGAAAATGGATATTATAATATATTACATAACAAAATACATACCTGTATGCAAAATGGCCATTATTTCCCATAAAAATTGATAAAATCATATTTTTAACTTGTTTCGTAACAAGGAGATGTAGACGTAGTAAATGAGTCAAGGTTTTTCTGTCCTGCAATTATAGCAAGTCACCTCTCAGGCTCGCTTTCCGTGGAAACATCATTGTGCAAATAAGTGATTTATAACTGTTGCATTTTACTATGTGATATCGTCTTATATTCACATTCCTTTTTTATGCAAGAAACAACTGAAACAAAAATCAGATTTGTTTGTTGATTTCCTTAGAATAAAGTTGATCAAATTGACTGTATTAACTTATACAAGAACATGCTCAAGTCTATTGTTAGGGAGATATTTCAAAAGTTGTACTCATTTGAGAAATTTTGGAACTGTTGGATATTGTATAATTTAAAATGATATATATAATTATAGTGTAAGTACTAACAATTTGCAAAGTTCTACTTGTTTAAGTTGTTAGATAGAGTACTAAATGCAAGTTTATAGAAACAGACAAAACATGGAGTGATTCGAAAACAGCACAGATCTTGGCCCACTCTGTGCACATGATGTATCAAACAGATTATGACCAAGACCATACCAAATGCATGGACGCACGACAAACATTTTTAACGCCATCTGTCCTGTGAATCTGAAACAGCATGTGATATTATATCACACAGTGTATCAAATTCATATACATGTACAACGTTTGGCATAAATTATTCGTCTTGCATACATATAATACATGTAAAAAGAGAAAAAAGTGAGTTGCACACTAACAGTTGAACTGTGACTTTGTATATTTCCAGTTCTAACGGAAAGGAGTCAAAGGATAAAGTTACAAACATTAAATATCTGCTGGTAGTTGCTATTATAAATGTTATCTTTGACAGTTGATATCAGATTTGTGGTACAAAACTGTAAGATTGAGATGGACCCAGCTGGCAATTGATCTCATCATGAATGATTCTGCCGTCTGTTGCTAATATATCGTAGTTGAAATAGTGTGAAGTAAGCACAATGAAATATGGGTGTTGTCATGATAATAAAAAGTAATTATACATTCTGGTGTCTCTTGTGCCACAGAATACAATCACCCTACCTCCAGGAGTTCAACTACCCCCAGGGGCAGTGATTGTGAAGAACGAGCAAGGCCAGTACATGGTGGTGTCAGGGCAACAGCCCCAACTCCAGCAACAACACATACAGCAGCAGCAGCAGCAAACAAGCTCATCCGCAATCTTACCACAGCAATATAAATTTAACACGGTTCGGGTATGTATACAACTATTACTTTGATATTGTTATTAATTCATACAAAAGGAATAAACGCAAGTATTTGTGTTTTGATAATTGAGAAAGTGACACTAGTTTGTATAGCCCCAAACGTTGCTACCGGTTATGACTTCCAGATGCTTATCTTTATGTAATGCGGCAATTGCTTTTCATTTTAGGCAACATGTCCATTGACAACTGAATGAATGCATAGCTTGTGTTGATGGTTTCACTGTCACATATATATGTAACTATCTCTCTGTAATTAGTGTAAAGCTGTTCTGGAAACATGTAGACAGATTGGAAGCTGCTTCAAGAAGCAGTAGCGTTATTGTATTAAGGCTTGAACAATTTACAATTTATTTAATCAAAACAAAAATGTTGAAACACTGTCGTTGGCACACCATTGAATGTGTTGTCATTTCTTCTGCCACCATGGTGCTGATAGGACTAATACCTAGAGCTGTAGTTGACATTTTACATTTAATTACACATGTTATGCCATTTTAATCAATTGTGATAAAAAGTTATTGTTGTCTAACCTATTTGGATAGTTTGCAGTGTTGGTCAACTCTGCTCCCATTACAGTTTTGACACCAACATTTTCAGACCATGGCGTCGGTTACTCAACCGGCAGCAGGGGGCGCTATGCACCAGGTGCTGACAGTGTCGCAGCCCATGCCATCCACATTGCAGCCATTGTGTGTACGATCTAGCGCCATCAGTATGGGGGCACGAGCGCCGGTAGCCATAGCAACAAACCCGGTCAATGTCCCCCTTGTCCGTCCAAACATGGCTGCTTCTCAACAGACCATCACTGGGCTGCCAAATGCTGCAGGTAGGTTGGCTGTCGGTAAGCCGGGTAAATGAGCCACATAGCAGTCAAAGGGGGGTTGCACACAGAGGTCTACAGTTGATGTTCAATCGTGTGCACCAAAAACGAGGCTGATAGCTATTTTCTATTTGAAGTGTCTTGGTTACAAATTATCACAAGAGGAATTGCTTGAAGTATGTTTTTGTTACAAAATATCGCAAGAGGAATTGAGCCCTAGTGAACATACTTAAAAGTGCCTGGCTCACCATGTTGTGTTCCGCAGTGAAGTTACAGTTTCATAGTCGGACGTTGGAACTAGTTGGTTACGTCAGGAACCGGACATCATATACAAAATGGTGCGTTTGATCGTATGAAGAAGTCGAGAACTATTGTTTGCATGATTTCTACATAGCCAAATCCATGTGTCATTTGGTGAGTTGACTATTTCAGTTACATTGCCAAGTAAGACAAAGTAATTAATTTAGTCTGTGTGCAGTCATGTCAATATTGCAATTACACAGAAATGTGTTATGTCACCAGGCATAAAGTACAGAGATAAAACATACAACAAAATCTGCTTCTGATTGTGAACAGAGATAGAATGCTGCCTGTGTAAATGTTGTTGTCATGTTGTTGCAGCATCGGCGGCCGTTCAACCTCAGTCATTGGAGAATGTGCGGAAGTGTAAGAACTTCCTGACGACTCTCATCAAGCTGGCCTCCAGTCAACCCATGGACACAGTGAAGAATGTCAAGAACCTGGTGCAGGAACTCATTGTACGTACATACTCAAACAGTCACCACTGTGTGTTTGGTGCAAGCACTCATTGTACGTATACACTCAAACAGTCACCACCGTGTGTGTTTGGTGCAAGCACTCATTGTACGTATACACTCAAACAGTCACCACCGTGTGTGTTTGGTGCAAGCACTCATCGTACGTGCATACTCACAGTCACTACTGTGTGTGTTTAGTACAAGCACTTATTGTATGTACACACTCAAACAGTCGCCACCATGTGTGTTTAGTGCAAGCATTCATTGTATGTACACACTCAAACAGTCACCACTGTGTGTGTTTGGTGCAAGCACTCATTGTACGTACACACTCAAACAGTCACCACTGTGTGTGTTTAGTACAAGCACTCATTGTACGTACACACTCAAGCAGTCGCCACTGTGTGTGTTTGATGCAAGCACTCATTGTACGTACACGTTCAAACAGTCACCACCATGTGTGTTTGGTGCAAGCACTCATTGTACGTACACACTCAAACAGTCACCACCGTGTGTGTTTAGTACAAGCACTCATTGTATGTACATGCTCAAACAGTCACCACTGTGTGTGTTTGATGCAAGCACCCATTGTACATACACACTCAAACATCAACGCTGTGTTTATTTAGTACAAGCACTCATTGTATATACACGCTCAAACAGTCACCACCAAGTGTGTTTGGTGCAAGCACCCATTGTACGTACACACTCAAACAGTCACCACCCTGTGTGATTGATGCAAGCACTCATTGTATGTACATACTCAAACATCAATGCAGTGTGTGTTTAGTACAAGCACTCATTGTATGTACATGCTCAAACAGTCACCACCGTGTGTTTGATACAAGCACTCATTGTACGTACACACTCAAACATCAACGCTGTGTGTGTGTGCACAATGCTAGAAATCTGTAGCTGTTTTACCAGCATATTGTTTGGTTGAGAGATAATTAACTGTGCAACTATGTCACCTGAACGTCTTATTTGACCAAACAATATACAACAAAACATGGTCACAGTTAACATTAAAAATAGTGTAGTTAATAAAATTATGAAATCTAAATTCTCACATCCCAGCTAAAAAGAATATTACACTAATTCATTTCCTGCGATGAGGTGGCTTGTAATAAGTCTCTCTCCAGGAGGGGAGGTGGAATGTGGTGAGGCCACAGGCGAAACGCAGTTGGATGAAGACAAAATGTGCCAACCTTGATTACAGGCCGTTTTGATTTGCAATTTGCTCCAGCAGGAAGATTTGTTGAAATGTCCTGTATAAATACTGCAACAACCACAATGGTCTTCTTTCAGGACGGCACAGTGGAGCCTGACAAGTTCACGGCCAAGCTACAAGTCGAACTCAAGTCATCCCCACAGCCCTACCTAATTCCATTTCTGAAGGTTAGTGTATAGTACTGTGCACAAGGGGGTGTGCATATGTCAATTTACAAAGTTGTACAGTAGACCCTGCCTTCAGCGGACACATCTGTATTCAAGCATAAGTCTCCCGACATGGCAGGTGTCTGCTCATCGGAGGGACATGCATTTTGATGCCGGAGTTCAGACCAGTACAACCGATACATAGTAAAGATGTGGCAATATGTCTACGCATTAATTGATAGTAATTAAGCACTATTTATATTTATTATCACTGTGATGTATTAAAAAAGAAACAGTTGGTCATATCGTCTGCCCGACTCCCTCTGTCGATCTGAGATTTTCCTCAACCACGCACTGATCACTCACTCACTGCCACTGGCCTACGCAACGGTATCGGCCCGGCGTTGTAGTATAAATTGCTGCGCATATGGCAGCATTCAACCAAAAACATTGAACAAAACATCTCCGTTACAACTTTTTATCAATTGGTATTCTTGAACGATTTAGATATTCTTTAGCTAAAATACTCTGTAACTAATTTGCAAGTTGACGATTTGGCTGCCCCCTACCGGCTAAAATAGTAACCTGGAAATGAATAAACAAATATTTAAATCAGTTGCTACATACAATCGTTAATTGTTTCACTTCATTTTTCATCCAATTTCAAAAGATTCATTAATGCACAAATTGTGCGTCACTTGATAATGTGTTCCACCATTTCATATGCTGGCGACCAGTTCATCTTTTCCAGGCACTGATAATCTTTGTCATTTGGCATAGCGCAGCACAATTTGATGATGCTTCTTTATTATTTCATATAAGTTTAGGCTTAACTTTGAACTACATTGAAAACAGTTGAACTGAATCTTTTATACATCCTATTTGTGAATGTTAATTGCAATTTACAAGATGAAAAGGCAACACCAAGCCAAAGCCCTGACTCAGTGACTAGGGCTGGAGGCGTGAACAGGGAAGCCATCTCCAGCAGCAAATGTGATTGGTAACAGCACAAAATTAACAATACCTTCCTCCATATTCACTCTGCCTAAAGTTTACAGATTTGATTACAGAGCGTAATCAAAGGAACTCTAAGTAGTTTGGACAAACACAACGATTACAGCAAGGAAGACAAGCTCGTTGTTACAGGTACACCTGTACTTGGTGTTACCATTGACACACACAGAGCTGTATGTCTGCCATTTTTAAAACAAATTCAGCAAAAATCATTGAATTAATTAATACTGTCCGCCTTAGGAAGGACATATAACCAAAATATCATGTCAGCTGTCTGCGTTAAGCAGGTGTCCCGTCATCTGAGGGACATTAACATGGTAAAACTGTCCCGACATAGCAGTCGTCCCCTGGTCAGAGGGTCTGCTGAAGACAGGGACTACTGTAGTAACAAGTAAAAATGTTTGAGTGAGCGGCACTTTAGTGGTGGCATCAGTTGCGTCACCTTTCAGATGACACATTGCTGCTAGGAGCAGTGGCCAGAGCAGAGGCTGGATTCTCTCAGTCGAGAGAATCCAGGTTAGAATTCTGTGCTGTCTTGTTTCAAATCTGTTTGATAGTTTGTTCACTCTACATTGCTCCAATTCACTCAGCTGTATGAATGAGTACCTAGCTATAGACAGTGGTGAATATTGTTGTACAAATAGTCTTCGTGCATTAATTGCAGCGTGACTGGATGCTTCCCAGAGAAGTCGAGATGGTGTTCGATTGAACTGGTCTGCCAGGGCGTAAAGTGTAAAGTACTTTGAAGTTTCAGCAGCCCTGAGAACTGGATATTGCACTATATAAGAACTTATCTTTACTTTATCTTTTGTGGCTATCAGAACGAGACATTGTGGTGGATAATGTAATTGCAGTCAGATCATGTCAGTTAAATCCGGCAGCTACTGGATCTCCATGGACCAATATTTTATTTATAGGTGAATATTAATTGATATCACTATTATGTTGACGGTAAATATAACTTGACGGAGAACACAACCTCTCTTATGATTTGCGGGAAGACGACACTAAGCCACGTGACTACCAGGCAACGAAACTTTTAATAGTAATGTATAATTTAGATGATGTATGATAAATATGTAATTGTGCTGCTTACAGAAAAGTCTGCCGCTCCTTCGGCAGTCCATGTGTCTCAACAGGATCCACATTGATGGGGTACGAGCCCCGCCCCCTGGCACCCTAGGAGGGGGCGTTGTCGCCCAGTCGGGCATCCAGCAGCAGTTTACAGTGCCCATGTCTCAGGTACCAATCTCCCGTGCTCTCCGCTAAAGCGCGGTTGTCTATTCATTGTAATTGTAAAAGTGTGTTATACAGAATGAACTATATGTGTTGTAGCCAGCCTACCTCCCAAATATGTTTCAACGAAGTAGAAACAACTTTTGAAATAACAGTTTTTACAAAAATCGCTAAGCTGCAACTCGGATCCGTGAATATCGAGCTCGGATGAATCTGAGAAAAGTTGTGACACGATGACGATACATGATGCACATGTCCACCTCATTAGTTACCGGACCTGAGGCTCTGCCTTCAAAAGCAGTGCGCTCCCATGTAAATCATTGTTTCCTCCTGAAATTCTCTACCTCTGTAGCTGCTTTTGTGGAAGGATTGTTAAAATAAGACAGTAGTTCTGCATGACTATTTCTTCCACGTATGTTCAGTTCAGTATTTCCTAGCCTAGCAAAAAAGGAAATTAATTTACATTAACTCGCCAGGGTACCCTTGCAATGGCATCTGCTATACAATTTTTTGTTCATCTCATTTTAGAATAATTTCATGAAGAATTATACCTACCTAGTATCCACAATGATAGACTGGCTTGTTTTTGACAATACTCTATTTCTTCTGCTAAGTGTACAGAATGCTTAACAAATATTTTGAGAATCAAAAATGTGTCAAATTTTTTCTTTCCAATACACATACATGAGTGTAAACCCATTTTCTTTGGTTCTTGAGGTTCCTGTGTAGAGCCATCTCGGCAGATGTGACTGGCATGCAACCCCGTATATAAGCAAAATCATGCCAGAACACTGTAAGGTCCAATAATTTAAATGGACCTTTCAAAAATTTTTCATCACTCAACTTTTAATCTAGTGTGATATTGGTCGAAAATAAATTACAGTGAGGTTGGCGTTGAAGATCGTTGTCACGGTGTCAGACTGTTAAAAAGGGGGTGTACACTTAATAGATTGAATACGGTAACGCTATTAACACTGTCAAGTCACCCAATCTAACGACCATAGTCGGTTGTTTTGATGGTATCAAAAAACTATGTTTCTCCATTAACTGTACAGCGATTTGCAATAGCTCTCTCATAAGGAGGTATTAGTGATGATCTATATAACTAAAATGCCTAAATTCATTTAACTTTTTGATCTTAAATTCTAAATTAATATTACTATGCGTCACATTGTAATCTTGATTTCTTCAGTATATCTTAAAGAGAGACACTGCAACTAAAATTACATTTTATGACAGAAACACTCAAAATGTGATTCTTCTGTTTTCTGATAGGATTTTATGTTTTTGATTAATAAAGATGTCTTTTACATCATTTACATACCTCAAAGTAACTTATATTCATGGATAAAGTATGCTTCTGTCATGTGATAAATTCCATTACCAAATCTTTGACAGCCTTTTAAACCAGTTTGCTAAAACCGGTGTTTTTCCAATTTGGAAACATCGTATCTTTAGAAATAATGATGCTACATTAATGAAATTTTGATTGGTGTGTTCCTTTTTAACTTCTTTATGCAAAGTCAAGGAGATATTTTGTATTCTTTTTAGTTATATGTAAACATACTGATCATAATAAAAACTATGGATTTTTACCCCAAAAATAAACGTATTTTTTAAATATTAGATAAAGTATCTCTTTGATAATGCATAAAATGAGGTGATGTAATTAAGAATTAGAAAGAATTACACTGATTACTACATTATTGGAGGAGCTACAATGTTTCAAAATTATGCTATATTTCCATCTCCGGCTGCCAAGTTTTATTGTTGCCACAGAAACGGAGGGTCTGGCAGAACAATTTCAATATATTTTATTCAGTAAGACACGCTACAACATTGCATAAATTGTGCATTAAAAAAAAATGTCCTATCTAGCTGCCACATCTCTCCTTAAGGTCTGACCGTTGCGATACTTCACAAATGTGTTGGTTTTGTGGTGATTACTCGTTATGTGTGGTCTGTTGTTGCCAGCCCCACGCCAAGGCCGACACCAGCAAGCAGCAGAAGAAGATCCAGGCCATCATGCACCAGCAGCGACTACAGATGCAGGCGGGCAAGCTGGGCAGCAACAAGGCTGTGTTGAGTCAGTCGATACGACAGCAAATCATGCCTCAGGCCCAGCCTGGGTTCACTGCTATCTCGGCCGCTGGGAACAGCATGCACAGGGAGAAGCGCAAATTTGAATCTCTAAAGTAGGTCGTCATGCGTTACTTCTGATGTGCAGCACAGAGGAGTCAATGAGTGCCTTTTCCTCTCGCAGTTGAGGCGGTCAACTTCTGTTTTGTGTCATGTATGTTGTGACTAAGTAATAACGAGAGCTGTTGTTTTATTAATAAGGAAAGCAATTAAATAAAATTGTTAACTAATTGTATAAGCATGATGACATTAAAGACAGATTCACCATATGAGTTTATCATTATAGGAAAATGGGCCTCCCTTTTTAATTATTTTGGTTTAATGAAAAAAATTCTATAACCTGAGTTTCATGGAAAAAGAGATGATTGTATCAAGTTTTATGAATATGAAACTGCTTTTACGTGAACATCGGCTCTTAGTAGTATATGCTATTTATAGAGCACAAACCTTCTAGGAATGTGTTAAGGTGAATGATAAACGTGCGAGTGCTACATATCCGCCATATGTAAATTGCACTGTAGTGCCAGAAATATACAAGTTACACAGTTCTACGAAATCAGCCACCAGAAATGTGAATGTCGAATACTTTAAAGAAGATATTAATATCTGATGCAACTAGCAGGAATAGACCATGTATGTAACACAGTACCCGATATTAGTAGAAAATTGTGATATGAGATGTTTGACGAAGGTGCATTATATATATATAATTTCAAGTATGAGCATAGCTTGTCGTTGTGTGTGGGATGCATTACCGTAATAGTTACTATTGCATTCCAAATAAGTGTACAGGTCGGAATAAGATTATAGGGTGGACATGCCTTGGAATTGTAATACAAGTATAGGTCAGAATAACATAGTATAGGGCAGAAATTTCTCAAAATTATAATAAGAGTATAAGGTGGAATAATACTATAGGGCAGAAATGTCATGAAATTATAATAAGAGTACACAGCGGAATAATAGTATAAGCCAGTAATAAAGCGGAATTAAGTTGCAATGTGTATTCATAATTTTAATTGGTGTCTTTTTGACAATACAACAACATAATTATATGCAATCAGGAGTTGCCTACATCAAACAAACAATAATACTGTATATTAAATCAAACTTCGAAACAAAACTCCAGACAAACATAATGCTCAATTTAGTTTGTCTCAGTGATTAGTAGTTTCACACTAACTGATATCTGTTGAAAACAATGCAACAACGTATTTAAGCAGTACATGTTTACATAAAAAATGGTACTCACTAAACAATAGACAGTACAGTTGCTTAATTACCGAGACGTATTATTAATCTAAACTCAGTTATGTACCTTGGTAACTTAAATATGAAGGGCCACTTGATTTAATATTGCTTTAAATAGCACAAATTAATGTGTTGTTTGATTATTATAATCTTGACATAAATGTATAGTATGCACTGGTAAGACTAAATCTAAGACGACTACTTAGTTGCTTGGCTATACGGAAGCACTGCACTGTTTCTTTTCACCTGGAATGTCAACACTTCAAACAAGATACTTATTCCTCTTAAAAATGAAAACTACTGCCTTTATTTGTTATCATGTGTTTGTGTAGCACTTTGTGAACCCATGATCTGCACATCTTATTTTTGTCACAGCTGACTTACAGTGATTAAATTGTGACGGTTCATTTTAGTGTATGGCCTATTGGCCATAGTCAAGGTAGTCAAGTAACTGGTACAGTCCTCGGTTGGCATACCATTCATTTTAATTGCCCTGTCATTCCATCTCCGTCTTTTTCTCTTGCAGCGAAAGATATATATCTATAATTCTTCAAGATAATTCCGCCAAGCCTGCTACCCCTAAATACATAAATTGAGTAATCCACTATGGCTAGTTTACAACGTAGATCTGCCGCGTAGCATCGAGGTCACTACTGCAGTAAGGGTTGTCTGGTGACATCGCGCCACGTGAATTGGTTGCGTCACAAATATGCCCGCGAAATGTCGTTAATCATGCTTTATCGCCCAGCCCTAGACTGCGAGATTCGCAGTTTACTAGCCATAATACTAACGTCCTGACCACAACATGATCCCAATAAAACGTAACAAACCTTTCTAATTAGCACACAGGTTCCCTAAGTGAGCCTTTTGTGCATATATGTATTTTTTCATTTTTGGCGAAATGATCGCTACCTGCCATGATTGGCGTGGTGCCCGGCGTAAACAACGTCGCCGTAAGAATGAAGAGCACTACGCGTTCGGCTTCGTTGATTCACCGGCAAGAATTATTTTTATACATACGTATTTCTCAGAACATTGTATCGGTGATGCAAATAAATATATGTAGTGCCTAATAAAAAACACATAGGGTGGAACTAATAACAGTACATAACCGTAGGCCCAAATAAAAAACATATAGGGTGGAACTGCCAACATTAAATAAACGTACAGGCCCGAATAAGACCGCATAGGCTAGCATTTTTAGTCCAAATAAATAGCCGTACATATACGCTTATTTGGAATGCAATAGTAGCACATCAGGCTCTCAATCGAGAGAATTCTGGTTTGAATCCTTTTATTGCCCTTTCGAAGCTTGTGCAATTTTGTTCCCTCCACGTTCTTTCTGTTCAGTGAGTAAATGAATATGGCTACACACACTGGTTGATATATGTGAGCAAACAATCTTTGTGCAGTAACTGAATCATGGCTGAATTATGTCAAGATGTTTGTGAATTTACCTGGGTAAAGTGCCTCGGGTAGTGCTAAGGAATGGATTCTGATGGATTATAATGAAACCAGTCAACACCATGATGTTCCAACGGGACATTTTTGTCACGGAAATCATACTGCAGCTGTTTGTGTTTTCAAGAAAGTTCCTTAAATAAAAAAACGGATGCTGCTCAATGATGGGTTTTCCTTGTGAGCTCTTTATGTTAGCGACACGGTGCCCCGACATGTCGTGTAGCTGTGACACTGCCGTTACAGGGAAGACGATGACATCAATGATGTGGCAACGATGGGTGGAGTGAATCTGTCGGAGGAGTCACAGAACATCCTCGCCACCAACTCGGAGCTGATGACTGGACAGTTGAGATCTTGTCTTGACGAGAACTTCCTCCACTCGAGTCCTCTACGCAGCAAGATCAAAGCAATAGGTGGCTGCTGCTTTTATAATGCCCCGCCTGTATCTGGAATCGAGAAGCGTTTGTTTTGTCCAGGAAACTAAGGCAATGAAACATTGTGTAGTAGTAAAGTTGATTTGCTAAAATCTTCTATATTTAAATGGAAACAGTCACTTCACTGTCTTTATGAAAAAAATTTAAAAGTAAAGAATTAAGAGTAAATGTCACCTCGGTCTGATGGGACCAGGGGAACAGCGACTAAGATCAGAATTAGTTGCTGTAATTGGAGACTACGTAATCATGACTATGTGTTAATATTTTGTTTTGAGTATGTCAAATGTAATGATGTTATTGTTTCTTCATATTTTATCCCCATTAGTTTTCAGTGTTGCTTACATTCACATTTATCTGTTTGATTTGACTGAGAAAATCAAAATTGCAGAATATCTATATCAAAATTTTAATAGATATATTACTGTTTCCTGTATTGCAGTTCCTTTCTCACTTTTAACATATTTTATTTGCAACAATTATTGTTTAATAATTGCTAGATTGGTTGTGTTGTTATTTCTAAATAATCGTGTTTTTCTGGGCTTACTTCTTGATTGAGTTATGCGTAGAGGTTTTTCCAAAGAGAACTTGCGAATGCTTGATTTTTTGTGTTTTGTAGCAAGGAAACATGGTTTAGACGATGTTCCTTCTCAAGTGGTCAGTCTCATATCGCATGCAACGCAGGAACGATTACGAAACATCGTAGAGAAACTAGCAAACATTGCTGAACACAGATTAGAAATATATAAGGTTGGTGAACAGTTGATCGATTTCGCAGTACAAAGACAAGGTCATTCTATTTCATAATTGATTTTAGGAAATGTTGGGAGGTGAGGCATTGTGGGAGTTTGTGGACAAAAACTTGTATATGAGGGGATCAGTCATCAAACCGTCCAATTAATTAGATTCTAATTAATCACACGGACGCACATATACTCTGACATGCACACACACTGACACCCACACATACACCCACTCGTGATTCTGGTTCCTGGCCATGCTGAATTGAACTAGTCTAAAACTTTTAAAAGGTATAATTATGAAGTTTCCACTTTAAGGGTAGCCACTACTCGAAAATGCCATATAACCAATATGCCATATCTCTTTTAATATTGAACATATAACCAGATTTGGAGCATTGATTAGGAAAATGAATGGTATATGATGTGTGAAATATGGGCACGTTTGGTTGTGTATTACCATGGCAATGAACATTTCAAGTGAGATGGATTTTCACATCCTTAAACATTATTCTGAGCTAACAACTGTATGTGTGATCATGCAACTGTCAAGAATCATTAGCTAGAATACTCCTTTGTGCAATAAGGTGGTTTTGGGCAAGGATGTCTGATTTCAGTGACTGTTTGAGCATTTTTCAAGACATGAAAAAAGCTGAAACCTAAAGTCCCATCTCACAACAGTCATTGCAATCAAACTTCCTTGCCCAAAACCACCTTATTGCACAAAGGAGTATTCTAGCTAATGATTCTTGACAACTGCATGATCACACATACAGTTGTTAGCGCAGAATAATTTTCAAGGATGCATGCCCCTCTATCACACTAGAAATGTTGATTGTCATGGCACTGCACAAGCAAATGAGCCCACATTCCACGTATCATGTACTATTCATTTAACTAATTAGTACTCCAAATTTGGCTAAGCTATGTTCAGTACTAACAGAGATATGGCCTATGGCCGTTTTCGAGTAGTGGCTACCCTTTAAGTGTGCTTTGAAACAATAATCTGTAGGTAACCACTGCGTTTGCGTGTCTTGTAGACCAACTCGAGGTACGAGGTGATTGGGGAGACGAGACCACAACTCAAGTTCCTCGAAGAGTTGGACCGACTTGAGAAGAAGAGACATGAGGAGGCGGAGAGGGAGGTCCTCCTGCGCGCTGCCAGGGTCAGTGTCTCATGCACGCACGCACGCACGCACGCACGCACTCATCCTGCGCGCTGCCAGGGTCAGTGTATCACGCACGCACGCACTCATCCTGCGCGCTGCCAGGGTCAGTGTCTCATGCACGCACGCACGCACTCATCCTGCGCGCTGCCAGGGTCAGTGTCTCATGCACGCACGCACGCACGCACTCATCCTGCGTGCTGCCAGGGTCAGTGTCTCATGCACGCACGCACGCACGCACGCACTCATCCTGCGCGCTGCCAGGGTCAGTGTCTCATGCACGCACCCACGCACTCATCCTGCGCGCTGCCAGGGTCAGTGTCTCATGCACGCACGCACGCGCTCATCCTGCGCGCTGCCAGGGTCAGTGTCTCATGCACACACACACACACACTCTCACTCATCCTGCTCGCTGCCAGGGTCAGTGTCTCACACACGCACGCACGCACGCACCCACTCATCCTGCTCACTGCCAGGGTCAGTGTCTCATGCACACACACACACTCTCACTCATCCTGCTCGCTGCCAGGGTCAGTGTCTCATGCACACACACACACACACACACACACACACACACACACACACACACACACACACACACACACACACACACACACACACACACACACACACACACACACACACACACTCATCCTGCTCACTGCCAGGATCAGTGTCTCATGCACACACACACACACACACACACACACTCACTCATCCTGCTCACTGCCAGGATCAGTGTCTCATGCACACACACACACACTCACTCATCCTGCGCGCTGCCAGGGTCAGTGTCTCATGCACACACACACACTCTCACTCATCCTGCTCACTGCCAGGGTCAGTGTCTCATGCACACACACACACTCTCACTCATCCTGCTCACTGCCAGGGTCAGTGTCTCATGCACACACACACACTCTCACTCATCCTGCGCGCTGCCAGGGTCAGTGTCTCATGCACACACACACACTCTCACTCATCCTGCTCACTGCCAGGGTCAGTGTCTCACACACACACACTCACTCCTCCTGCTCACTGCCAGGGTCAGTGTCTCATGCACACACACACACACACACACACACACACTCACTCATCCTGCTCACTGCCAGGGTCAGTGTCTCATGCACACACACACACTCTCACTCATCCTGCTTGCTGCCAGGGTCAGTGTCTCACACACACACACACTCACTCATCCTGCTCGCTGCCAGGGTCAGTGTCTCATGCACACACACACACACTCTCACTCATCCTGCTCACTGCCAGGGTCAGTGTCTCATGCACACACACACACTCTCACTCATCCTGCGTGCTGCCAGAGTCAGTGTCTCACGCACACACGCACGCACTCACTCATCCTGCTCACTGCCAGGGTCAGTGTCTCACGCACACACGCACTCACTCATCCTGCGCGCTGCCAGTGTCAGTGTCTCATGCACACACGCACACACTCACTCATCCTGCTCACTGCCAGGGTCAGTGTCTCACGCACACACGCACACACGCACTCACTCATCCTGCGCGCTGTCAGGGTCAGTGTCTCATGCACACACACACACACACTCACTCATCCTGCGCGCTGCCAGGGTCAGTGTCTCACGCACACACGCACGCACTCACTCATCCTGCTCACTGCCAGGGTCAGTGTCTCACGCACACACACACGCACACACGCACACACGCACACACGCACACACGCACTCACTCATCCTGCGCGCTGCCAGGGTCAGTGTCTCATGCACACACACACACACTCACTCATCCTGCGTGCTGCCAGAGTCAGTGTCTCACGCACACACGCACGCACTCACTCATCCTGCTCACTGCCAGGGTCAGTGTCTCACGCACACACGCACTCACTCATCCTGCGCGCTGCCAGGGTCAGTGTCTCATGCACACACGCACACACGCACACACGCACACACTCAGTCATCCTGCTCACTGCCAGGGTCAGTGTCTCACACACACACACACACACACACACACACACACACACACACACACACACACACACACACACACACACACACACACACACACACACACACACACACACACTCTCACTCATCCTGCTCACTGCCAGGGTCAGTGTCTCACACACACACACACACACACACACACACACACACACACACACACACACACACACACACACACACACACACACACACACTCACTCATCCTGCACGCTGCCAGGGTCAGTGTCACTCACACACACACACACACACACACACACACACACACACACACACACACACACACACACTCACTCATCCTGCGCATTGCTAGGGTCAGTGTCTCATGCACACACGCACACACTCACTCATCCTGCGCGCTGCCAGGGTCAGTGTCACACACACACACACACACACACCCACACACACACACACACACACACACTCACTCATCCTGCGCGCTGCCAGGGTCAGTGTCACACACACACACACACACACACACACACACACACACACACACACACACACACACACACACTCTCACTCATCCTGCGCATTGCCAGGGTCAGTGTCTCACACACGCACGCACTCACTCATCCTGCTCACTGCCAGGGTCAGTGTCTCATGCACACACGCACACACGCACACACGCAAACACGCACACACGCACACACGCACTCACTCATCCTGCTCACTGCCAGGGTCAGTGTCTCACACACGCACGCACACATGCACTCACTCATCCTGC